>CAOKZL010000703.1:600000-883955 GCA_948472985.1 Iguana delicatissima | reverse complement strand
GGAAATGGCTGAGAATCTCAGTGTTAGTGGATAAAGATCAACTAACCAAGCAGCAGAAGGATCCAATAGAAAACACTCACTGGGCAACATGGACCCTGGCTTTGATCAATATATCCCAGTTACATATCCCAATATTACAGAGAGGAGTCTACCTGTACCTGCAGTTTAGATCCCCTTGTTCTGATTTATGTGGCATCAGTAAATTTGTGCCTAGCGCATGTTAGACTTCTGCATCTCTGTTCTTTGCTTGCTCTGTGCTATTGTCTTTCCATGAGATGTCACTGCTTTTTTTTAGGTACCAATCCTGCACACATTTCCATGATGCCTAAATGAATCTAGTTCTAGGGAGGCCTCTGTTGTATCAGTCAGAATGTCAGAACTCTCAACAAGACTAGATTTGTGAAGAGTACATTTTATTTCTCGAACACTAGACATAAAGCAGGAATTATACTCAATCCACATGTTCCCCTAAAGTGCAATGAATTTGAAGTTTTATTCTGCACACTGTGATACTTCACGGATTATCTCAGAATACTAAGTGTCTCATTCCATTTTGCCAAACCATAAATATTGCTTTTAAATTGTAAATACAAGGAATGAAACAAGGAGATTCTGCAAAGTGCCACATTCTTATTTAGATTTGCCCATTATAATCAATAACAGAATCCCACCTGATTAAACATCATGTGCCATGAGATGGCCTCCTCATTGAGGAGCAATTCTTGCCTTGGTAAAATTCTTCCTACTTTCACACTGACAAAAGATTGGTTTGGGAAAGTAACCCAGTTGACAATATCAAATCCAGATGCTAAATCACCATTCTCATCAAAGGACACCATGTCTCCAGCAGTGTTGTTAAATGAGATACTCTTCAGGAAAGAATGAAGCTACATTTTCAAAAGGCAAGGATGCATTTTACAGAATTGTGGAAACGAACATCAGCATTTATAGATTACAGTGCACACTCTTACACAGAGCAACAGTCCAATATGTTCAGAACGTGATGTCTCCTCATGGAGAGAGGTTAAAAAACAGAACAAAATTTCCCCTTGGGGCCAGTGGAGTACCCAGATTTTCCAAGATCCTTTGTTGCTGGATAGTCCCAGGAATGTGACAGATATGACTAGCTTTCTGAACTGGTCCACAAAAAAGCAGAAACTATGTCTGAGCAATTCCCAAGTTATCTTTTCTTACCTGGAAGCTATGCTCACTGACTTTATCCCTTCTTCACAACCCACTTCATTCCAAAGGGCACTAAAGAGAAGGACACAGATGTGTCATAGGCCATTTCCACTCTACACTGTTATAGTGCTATTATTCCACTTTCAACATCCTAAGGAATTCTGGGGTTTGTAGTTTACTGGGGCAAAAATGCTCTTTGACTGAGAATTCTAAAGGACTCTCCTTAAACTGCAAGGACCAGGATTCCATAGGGTGTTGAAAGTGGAATAATAGCACTGCAACAGTGTAGTGCAGAAATAGCCTTAGAATATCTTAAAAGGTGTATGTGTCTTGAACGATCTCTGGTGATATGTGGCTCGGACTCATGACAGTATAGGCAAAGAAAGTGATTAAGCACTTAAGAGAAAAACTTTTGTTTACTAGACTACTTGTTAAACAAAAATACTAGGCTGGATCACTGTACTCAATTCACTTGACCGTGAGGACACCCTTTCCTAACTTTTCCCTGAAATCTACCACTCTACTCTCTTATATTCCTTCTTTCAGTGGACATAACTCCCTATCTATCCACTATAGTTCCCCAGTGGACAGAAACCACTACTCAACTAACATGTTACATAGTTGTCTTTTCTGTAATTGGACAAAAACCTTATCTTCTCCAGTTCGCTGTATGGCCATTCTGCTCCCAGCTGGGCACAACCTTAACACACTGTCCAATGAACTGCCAACATCTCCTTCTACCATTCTCATTTATCTCCATCCTCCTCCTACACACACAGGGGTTGTAGCAGGCTAAACTTCAGGAGACTGTGAGTACTGGCTCTGCCATCTCACAAGAATATTGAACATTTTAAAATTTGGATTTCTGTGGCCTAATGCTTGCAGCTAAGCTGCTGGGAAAGAGAAGGGGAAAGTTGAAGTTTTTAAGGCAATATGCTTACGTAGTTGATGGGATGTCACACGGAGCATGTAGCAAGTCTGTTTTCTGCAACTTCAAAGACTAAAACATGAAGCAATGGCTTCTAACTTCAGGAAAAGAGATTCCTTCTGAACATTAGGGAGAACTTCCAGATGGAAAGAGCAGTTTGACAGTGGAATATGCTGCCTGGGAATGTGCTAGAGTTTTAAACAGATACTAGATGGCCTTCTATCAGGTGTATTCCTATATGGCAGGGGTTAGACTCAATAGCCCTTATGGTCTCTTCCTACTCCATGATTCTATGATTCCATATGGAGAATATGTTGTGCAAACCTTAAACTGTTAGTACACTCCATCACATTCGTAACCTTAAAAATTAAGTTAGCCATTATAGGAAAGATTGTCTTCTTGTGAATCATTACCTGTCAGGGTTGAAGATTTGATGAAGGTTGCCTGCGTTCAGTCATCACCCCTCTGAGTTTGTGTCTCGATATCTTCTGTAAAGCATGAGCAACAGCGTAGACTGCATTATAAATACTGTAACTTTTGCCTGTCATGCTCAATGTGAGGAAGGCTCTCTAGTTTTTCCTGTCCTGTGCAGTTAATAGTGGATTCACTAGAACCAGCTAATGAGCAGCAGAATGCCTGTTCCCAGAAGATGCTGAAAAAACTATTGCCTTTTTATGCGTCAGGATGTAGTCTCTGAAGGAATTTCAGAAATCCTAACACTTCATTGGTGTGAAATGCAACAGACAATGCACCAGAGAGAGGTTGTATATCAATAGCCTTTTGCACTATTTCTGATGAGAAATCCCACTGGGCAGTCATAATCCACACTTTGCCAAAAGAAATATCTGCAATACTTTCAAATATTGAAGACAGATATAGAAACCATTTCAACCACGTTGCAGTCTGAGGCTCAGCATTAACAATAATTACTTTAATTTTTGGGTTCATTATGGAAGAAGCCTTGGCTTGGACAGTCTCCCATGATTCTATTGTCCCTGTAACTTGAGATATGGCTGGTGGTTTTTCAATGAAAGCAGTACAGATTCCACGCTGGAAAAGCATTGAGGTCAAGGTCTGTAGGAAGATTTCTCCGTTGCCATCATCCGATACAACAATTCCCACCCATTTCCATTGGAAATGCAAAAGGAGCTGAACAATTCCTCTGTACTGATACCTTTCATTGGGGACCATCCAGTAGACAGCAGGGAAATGTTTTTTTAACACTTCTTGCTGGAGCTAATATGCTGTAGGCAATCTAAGAAAAAGAAATGAATTTAATTTTTTCCACAACCAGTGTTATATCTTACGGTGACCTTAATAATTCATCTCAAATATCTGCTTGGGTGGAAAATCTTGATGAGATACATGGGGAAAATTGTAAGATGTCAACAGGTGATGCTCTTTGTGTTAGAACCATTTCCTCTCTTGTCTCGGCTAAGTGCCATTCCTTCCTTCATTTGTGTGTGTGGTCACGTGCACACACACATACATACATGTGCATGCACTTCTTATACTTGAATTAAATTAAGTATTAACTGTACAATAAAATTATGTCCATGGCTTCCTTTCCTTGTTTTTATTCCTTAATACATTGAGGTTAATTGTTGGCTCACATTAACATCTTTCCTTTAGTTTTCAAAATACAGTGATGTTTTGCACTGTAATTTTTAAAAACCTACATAGGTAGCATTCTTACTGTAGACGTACAATGTAACTAATAACATTTTTATAAAGCACAATCATTGAATTATGTAACAGCAGCAGTATGTTGATCAACAATTGCTTGATTTTTTTTTAAGTGACACATTTGCTCAAGATCAAAAATTCTTTATTTCCACTCTTTGTTAATTAGGATGTGTCTATGCAGCAGAAACATGAGAGTTGTAAATATTCTATAAGAAGTTCTTCCTGACAAACAATGCTGTTTGATTGGCAAAAGCATACTAGAAACATCTATCTGAAAAATTTAATACTCAATTACTTGTGAGTAACATACATGCATATTTTAGGATTAAGAGCAGTCCTTGCTAACGCTCATGAGATTTAGAGTCCTACAACATCTTGAGGGCTACCCAATTGCCATCCCATATACATGTTATAAAATGCATATGTGTGAAATGTTAAAAGCATGTCAAATATAAGTATCTGTGTGTGCACAGAGAAACAATTTGTGTACATATATACATAACCAGTGTTTTTATTAAATGTTAACATGCAAACTCCTCCTTTCTTTTAGCATTCCCTATATCAATGGCTTGTTGTGAAAACAAGCAGGGAAAGATGAAATTCATACAAACCATTTCGAATTTCCTTGAAGGAAAAAAGGTGGGATAAATACCTAACCATAAGGAAAGTGAACAGTGTGAGAACCATCACTATTAAACCCACCCTACCAATTATTGAGAGAAGTATCAAAGAAGCATGAGTGAACTTATACTTGCATATGGCAATGCAGGACGAGGAGAAAGTTGGGCATCTTTGCCAACCCAAGAACCTCTATCCATCTGATCTGGAATTTGGCTAAAAGTCCAAGGTAAAATATGGGCACAAGGAACGTAACTCAAAAGGAAGCAAAATATGTGATAACATCATTCCTAGTGATCTTGGTGATGTAGGGCATACCTGTAAATGCACCTGCTTTAGCTTTCTACTTCCCAGCATTATGAAGCCTGAGATAGACTTAGAATGTCTTAAACCTACAGAGGTTTTTGTTTCATCACTCAATATTCAATCAGTTTGGGGCCAGATGTCATGGTTTAACATTAAGTTACCTGTGGAGTCTTATAGATGCCCAAAATAGTAGCCATATGAGAGGAGATTTCTGAGTCAAGTCCTCCAATGACTGCTACCACATTCTTTTTTGTATTACATTTGTAATTAGGGACAATCCTTTCTGGGGTGGAAAGAAGTTTTATGGTATTCAGGTGAGTTATCGCTGCATTTGTGTAACTGTCATAGATCTCAAAACCCAGGCTTACATTTGATAGAATCTTTGGGTTCTCATTGATTTCCTTTACAGCAAATTCCAAGGAGAGGACATGCTGGTAGTTCTTTGGTGTTCCCCTAAAGCAAGAATTATTACCCAAGAATTATTTCATGCATTCATTCATTTATAGTATTTCTATGTCACGCTACAGCTGAATGGTTTTCCGAGTGGCATACAAATCAATAAAAAGAAAAGACATTCATTGTGTGTAATAATTCCTGAAACACATATTTGCACATATACCACAGAGTATATTATCACAGCAATAAATATCTTTAGGAATGAAAACAAAGAACAGACAAATCAAATTCTGCCATCTTTCTTACCTTTTGAGCACATAGGTATTCTTTCTGGTTACATTTTTTTCTTGCTATTCTAAATTTCTGAAATAGCTTAGGAACAAAGTCTGGAAACCAAGCCTTATAAGGAGTGACTCAGAGATCTGGGTACATTTAGCTTGGAATAGAAAAGACTGAGAGGTGACATGATAGCCATCTTGTAATATCTAGAGGGATATCTCTGAGAAGATGCTAGTTTTCTGCTGCTCTGGAAACTAGAACACGAACTGGTGGGTACAAATTACAGAAAATTAAATTCCACCTAAACGTTAGGAAGGCCTTCTTTACTGTAAGAGCTGTTTGTAACAGCTTTTACAGTAAGAGCTTTACTGTAAGAGCTGGTGACGTCTCCCTCTTTAGAGGTCTTTAAACAGAGGTCGGACGGTCATCTTTCAAGACCACTTTAGTTAACTATACCAGCATGAGAGGGAGTTGAACTAAATAAACATTGTGGTCTCTTCCAGCAAAAAAATTCTGTGATTCTAAAATCTGAAGATTCAGCCAAAGGTAAACCTGTGCCAATCATGCTGATTTCAAGGAGTGTGGTAAGCATACAATACTCTCCTTCCCATTGTAAGCAAAAGCCTAAAATCTGCTTGATTTGAGGCTAGTTCATGCTCATCTTGCTACGCATATGGAAGCAAGTAATAGCTATTGTGGAGAAAACAGAGATTAATTGATGACAATAATATGAACAAAAGGTTTACATGAACTAAAGTTGATCCACCTAATCAGAAGTATATCGGTACAACAGTACAGCACAGTATCTGAGGTCGACAGACAAAAAGATGGGAAATTACAATACCTGAGAGTTTAACAAAAGGAGGAAAGGACTTCTATTATTGTTTGCTAAAAGACACAGAGAACAAGAGTATCCCAGGATTAACTAAAAAATTAAATAAGAAGAAAGTGATGAAAGATGTGGAGTAATGTTATGACATAGGAAAATATGTGGAATCTAGAATAGATAGAAAAAGAGCCATCAAACAAAAATGATCCAAAGCAAGAATAGAAGTCTGATACATTATTTTAATGAGACAAAACAGTCTTTTAAAGAAAAGGTCATATTTAGAATGCTTTGGAACATGTATGTGTTTCTCTGTTGTGTTTATTCTGTGACCTGTTACCCAAAATTATAGAGCAGAAATTATTTCCTTACATAATTTCCCCCACTTCATTTATTGTGGGATATTTTCTGAAAGATATTTCCTCAAATATACAGCCAAACTGAGTGGCAATTGCTCCAATTATAAAGTCTCCTATCTGATAGTCCTTTGCTGAGAGACCAAAGGGATCAGTTATCCTGGTATGCATAAGAGAGTGTGAACTGCTCTCGGCTGAATGCATCTGTAGCCACAGAAAGAGCAGCATCAGAAGAAATAGCTCTGCCATCTACAGGCAAATATTCTTAATATTCACTTTCTATCCTTCACCATCAGCCACCATGCAGCACTTTTCCTCCATCAGCTTGATAATGTGGAAGTTTTAATGACAAGAAAAATGTGCACATCTATACACATTCTGCTCCCCCAGCTTTGAATAAGAATATCCTATATAAACTATTATGCTATTGATTTTAGTTGAGGAATATACATCTGGGGTTTAGTGTAAAAGAAGATGTACCCTTATAATTGTTGTAATTATAGTGACAAAAGCCATATCCTTGGAAGGATTGTGTTTTGCAAAAAAACCAGCTGAAGCACAGTAACAGAAAAAAAATGTGTGTCATCTCTTCCTGTAGCATGCAGTACTAAATGATATGCATGCTTCTTTGAAAAGATATGCTGTTGCATTCAGCTAAGATTACATCATGAGACATATTGTGTTGTAGTGGTGTGAGCATTGGGCTACAACCCTGAAGACCAGCATTCAATCTGCCACTCGATTGTGGAAAACCACTTTGTGATCTTGGGCACATCACTAACTCTCACCCCAGAAAACTGCATTCCTTAGGGTCACCATAAGTCAGAAATGACTTGAGAGCACACAACAACAACAACAACAATAACAACACTACAGTCATGAACACACATTTCTGGAAGTAAGTCCCCTTGAAATCAGTGATGTTTCCTTCTCGTTCCATATAGGATTGTACTGAAAATGAAAAATATATTGGCCCTGCATGACTACTGTCTTATGGTAAAGGATCAGAGCAATATATTGTACTCTTTGTGGATTGAAGGGTTGTTGTTTTTTTCAGTTTTCAAAAGCTCCAGTCAATGGACTTTCCAACTATACCTGCAGAAATCAAGAGATGTAAAGGCTTCTCCAAGAAGAGAAGTCTTCACACTTGAATTATGTGGATATATTTGAAAGGTTTCACACTTCTACATTCATGTGAATATATTTGAAAACTACATTGAAAATACACTGTAGCTGTCATAATCTCTTCCAGTAGGGAAAAACTCATTAATTCTTGTATGTAAGACTGCAATAAGTGAAGATTTGCTTCTCTTCTTCCCTAGGAAAGACAAGCACAAAGAAATTCCAGATAAAATAGCCCCAACTCCAGGTAGAACTAACTATTTCATCCTAGAACTAGGGCAGGAACCATTTTGTCAGCTAGGTATGTAAGAAATGGATCTAGCAGCTGCACCGGTTGCCACTATTTCTGCAAGAGTTCACCTCTGTGACCTTAACTAACAGCATCTGGGGAGATTTTCCAGATCCTATGGTGCTACTGGAGCTTGTGGAAGGTTCTCAGTATGCCCAGCAGTGGCCTCTCCCACTACTCCCTATTTAATTTAGTTTCCATCTAGGGATATGTAAAGAATCCATTTAGATGGACTTCACCCAGTCGATGCATTCCAGGCAGCCAGCTCCACTGGCACTCTGGAATCCATACCTTGAAAGTACACATCTTCAGAAAAAATATGCTTCCTTGAAAAGTTGTCATACAAAATTTTGGAAGTTTGAAACATCAGCAAAACACTGCTTCAATACACTTATTCAATAGTTGATGCCATCCAGCAATGTGAAGAATTGACATTTGAGCATAAAATACACACATTTGGGAAATAAACAGTAAGCCAAAAGTGGGTAGATTCTATCTGTTATGAACCAATCAGGCAGCAACAGGACATGGATGGTGGGAAAGGAAGAAAGTCTATGGATGTGGACTTTGAAGATGAGCACACCTCTGGTTTCATCTAAATTTCTTTCCAAGCTAGTGACTTAGAAATATGGCTAGTTACTAAATACAATTTTATGGAACAACTCTGGGTAGTCAGAGTATAATAGGAAATATACCAAGATGAAAAAGGAGGAAACAGATTGTTTGAATTACATATAATAATCAAATATTTAAGCATAAGGAAGGTCAAAAGAACTGAAAACTGAGGGCTTTTCCACACTACACTGTTCTAGTGCTATTATTCCACTTTCAACATCCTATGAAATCCTGGAGTTTGGAGTTTAAGGAGGGGCATTTAGAATTCTCAGCCAGAGAGTTCTTTGACCTCAGTAAACTACAGACTCCAGAATTCCACAGGATGTTGAAAGTGGAATAATAGCACTAGAACACTGTAGTGCAGAGCCCCAAGAAAGCTAAGAAGTACATCCTCAGAATGTTTGTTTGTTTATTAAAATATTTCTAAACCATCTAAAGATATTGAGGAGATGCACGATAAAAGTAAAGGCATCAATAAAAGAAGTGGTAAAAGGTATGCAGTGGTGTGATGTGTAAGATAAACATGCAAAGTTTTTTTAAAAAAGCGTAACTGGTAGAAAGGGAAGAAGCACAGTATCAGAAAAATATCAAAAACTTGTTCCGTGAGGTATATGCAACAATTTTAGTAAATCAAAAAGCATCTGTCTCTGTCTCTCTGTCTCTCTGTCTCTCTCTGTGTCTCTCTCTCATCCACATCCACACCCACACAGGAATGTGGTGGGGGAGAGAGATTGAGTCAAGAAGCAAGGTCTTTGATGCCTAAGGAACATGGTACTTACTTTTAGCTCCTTTCTGTGAAGATTCTGGCTTTGCCTAGTGTATATTAAAAGTAGTGGAGGAGATAAAACCTCCTTACATAAATCCATCTAGAACCTCTGTTATGGGATGTTCCTTGAAAGAGTGGGCCTTTCTGCACTACACTGTTATAGTGCTATTATTCCACTTTCAACATCCCATGGAATTCTGGGATTTGTAGTTTATTGAGGCCAAGAGTTCTCTGGCTGAGAATGCTAAATGCCCCTCCCTAAACTGCAAACCCCAGGATTCCACAAAATGTTGAAAGTGGAATAATAGCACTATAACAGCGTAGTGCAGAAAGGCCCACTGTATCGGGCGTGTAGTTATACTGAGAAACAATTGCTCCAGTAAGTAGGTCTCCTGCTTCATAATACTCAATGCAGAATTTGGAAGAAATCAGTCAGGCTGTACATAACAGAATGTGTCATACATCCAGGCAGCCACAGTGAAAGCAATAGAAAAATCCAGATCATCCTGAGGCAACCTTTCACACCAAACACATATTTCTCTGCTTTCATTCATTACCTGTTGGGTTTTTCATCTCCTTAAAATGTATTAGTGTAGAAGTGATAGAACTTCAGAATAAAGTATCCTCACCTACTTAGGATTTTTCATCCTTGTTTTGAATAACAGAGATATTTTATATAATCTTTCTATCTCTGTTTACACCTGTTTATACCTCTGTTTATATCTGTTTCTATCATTGTTTATACCTGAGATTTAAGAAAATCCACATAAGATTCGGCAAGATGAAGAATGTATTGTGGCAGTTTTAAAAAACATAATAGGCTTCAGCATCATCTCTCCAGTGTTTTGTCCTGTACAGAAAAGCCAAAGAGTAATGCATGTTTGTTCAATCTAACTCCAGATTACTGAAATACATATGAAATGTAGTTTCACAGGTAGCTGCAGGGGAAAATGACATCTAATACTGCTGGGTGAATGGACAGATGGTGGATGGATGGATGGATATGGGTAGATAGATGTATCTGAATTCAAACCATGACATGGCTCATATTTGCTTGTAAAGCAGAAAATGCAAAAGAAAATAAAATGTAAAAAAAGGAAAGGAAAGGAAAGTTAAAAGCTCACTGCAAGATAGTGAGGTGATGTTTTTCTTGAGTCATAGAGAGCTTTTGAACATTTTCAAGATTACTTTCTATGCATTTCTGTAAAAAAATTCTGCGATGGGAAGGAGAGGCTTATGGCTCAGAGAAAAAGATATATAAAGACAAACCCTGATTGTCATTGGCAGTCCTTCAGTGCACTGGAGAAAAGTCCCTCAGTCAGCCAAGGAGGTTGTCTGTGCGGGAAGGGTTTAATTCTCAAGGAAAGCCTAGAGAGAGGCAGAAGAGTAATTAAATCATTATAGAATCTGGTCAGGAAGTGTGACCTGATTGGGGGTTGATCCTTTGGTGAGAGAGTAGCCAAAGGGCTGTTTATAGTGCCTGTACTTATATGAGAGATTAAAGATATAAGGAAACTGTGGAAAAGAACTCTGAAGAATTGAAGTTTTGACCTTCACATGAACTCTAATACTTTGTTCTGTATGTTATCTTAATAAGTATTACAGTTTACTTTTGTAAATACTGACTTGGGTGAGTGGTATACAGTATTTAAAGCACACAGAAAACACACTACCATAGAACTGTAAAGGGATTCTAAATAACCATTGAAAAACCTCACTGTTTACATAAAGATGGTGTTAAATGGGGAGGGGGGAGGCAGAGCTGTGTGGAAAAGAAAGGACTCCTTGTCAGACTGGGGAGCTGCCATACCAATCTGAGAGAGAATGAAGCAGGACCCTGTCATATCCTCCCTCTTCTATTCTATTCTCACAACACCTCTATGAAATAGATTGTGCTGATCTAAGATCATGAATGACCCAAGATCATCCAGTTATGAATTCATATCTCTCAAGTGATTGGGGAAGGGCCCAATCCATGGATGAGGTACTTGTCTGATGAATTACGAAAGACATATGGGGTGAAATAGAAGCATTTTGAATGGATAGATTAAAAAATAAAATAAACAGGATGGGATAAATGGGAAGGCCGAGCTGAAAGTCTCCCTGCCACTGACATATTTGGCTTCATTTGTATGACACTCTAGTTTCACAGTCACATCATATAGTGTTTTAATTTCATCCCACAAATCAAAGGTAGCTAAATCAACAGCCATTTATTTTATCTTCCTAAGGCAATTTTGACCAACTCCCTGAATCCAGGGAAGGATGGGGAAGTCAAGCAGCACCCAGCTGCCTTCCTGAAGATGGAGCTGCAACATGAGTTTCCTGTGAAGAAAACATTGGCCAGAATTTTGAATCAGCTACTACGTTTTAACAAAGTAAACTCTCCAAGGCCAGCTCCCTCAAAGCCAATGGAAACATCATTCACTAGTGCTCCAGTTGTTTTATCTGCACTGTTCTATATTTTTCTTGTACTAAAGCATTTAAATCTGTATTCAGGTAAGAGCCCTGGCGGCACAGTGGTTAAATGCTGGTACAGCAGCCACAAGGTTGTGTGTTCAATCCTGCCAGGTTTCAGGTTGACTCAGCCTTCCATCTCTCTGCAGGTTGGTAAAATGAGTACCCAGCTTGTTGGGGGCAATTAGCTAACACACTGTAAACTGCTTAGAGAGCACTTATCCAATAAGTGATATAGAAATACATATGCCATTGGTATTGATATATGTTTAAACAGTAGGAAACTGTCACAATTTTTAGAAAAATGAGGGATGCCATGGATCTTATTATGCTGTATATAATTAGAAATTAAGTGGTGCTGAGCATGTGCTACTGAGGAAACACAAAAATAAGCATGCTCAGATATTAGCCCTTTTCGCAGGAGGCCTGTGTCCTGACATGGAGATGCAAGAAGAATGGGACTGCAACAACACTTCTGCAAAATGTTGTGGCAGTCTCATCCTTCTCCCATCACCAGCTGGTATGACCATGGAGTAAATCATTGATGGGATTTCCCCATCAATGACCTGCAATCATGCAATGTTCCTATACTTACCTGTAATGCAGAAGGGCAGAAAGCATGATAGAAGCACTTCCTGTCCTAGCATAGCATGGGAAAGAGCCCAGATAGGCTCCAAAAGGGATGCCTGTGTTGGTCACACTCCCTTCTGGAAGCAGCCCATTGTATGAGGAGGGGAACATTCCCATCACACTCCCTTCCTGGCAGAGGTGCTGTCAGGATTGTGCCCAGAAGACTACAGGACAAGGTAGGGTATGGAAAGGGACATTGTCTCAGTAGTAGAGCTGCTACCATAGCATGTTTACAAACTACACAATTTTAATAAACTCACAATCTTTTAATGTGTCATCTTGACATTGAATATTAGGAAAATGTGTGAATACTTGTTACATCCTTATGACAGACTTAGGATACTTGGTATCATCCTTACACTGAGAGCCAATTCACACTACATTAGAGATGTAGTTAGTAACCACATCACTTTTTTCCCTTTCCTTGATCCTATTCCTTGAAATGTATGGTGATCTTATTCTTTGAAGCACTACACAATCACAGAGTACTTTTATGGTTTAGCTACAATAAATTTGAACTATTTCCACAAAAGTCATTCTTGCAAATATAAAAGCTTTCTTGAGAACAATAGAAAATACCTCTCTCTGTCTTGCAGGTGAGGAGAAGAAAAATAGTTTTGTTAATAACACTTCCCTTATCCCCTTATTCCTTTCAAAGCAAGTCAACAGAAGCCATGAAGATATGGATTTCTGAATTTTACTTTAGGTTTGGTGGTATGGATCAGTTTGCATTAGGGCTATGTTGGTCCTAGCCAAATCAGGGTAGAATCTGAATTGTTGAACTGCACTGAAATAAATGAAGGAGCTCTTGCACAATCCTACTATTTAACTTCTATGTAAACAGGAAGGAAAAACCAGATATCATTTTGGAATTTGCCATGATCAATAAGCTGGTGGCATACTGTTACCCCAAAAGGTGAGTGACTCAGAGGGCCATCCATGGTGCCAGTGCCTCTATGGAAAGTGGAGAGTTATTAGTTCAAAGGGAGGCCTGTGAGACAGGAGAAACCTTACAGGATCTTCCATCTGTGTATACTGGTACTAATGCAGGGACACCAGTTGAAGATTAAAGTATGCTCTATTGGGGAATATCGCAAATACATGCAAGACTCAAGCAGTCTCACAACCATACAAGGCTAACCAAAGGAAAGAAAGGAAAAATTGGACAGGAAGAAGTTAGAGAGAAGTAGGCGATATTTACCTATCCTGCAGAGAATAGACAATGTGATGTGGCTCAGACTAGAGGTCCAAGAGTAGTACCAGAACAGGAATCTGAGCAGCAGAGGGATGGCCTATGTCCAGAGTACTACAAGTTGCCAGGCTGAGAGCCAGGGTTAAATACCCTGTTTCTGTCCTAAGGAAGAAGGTGTTAATGGCTCTCTGGCAGAGCAAACAATGGGGTCCAGAACAAGCTAATGGCCTTAGCATTAGGTGACAGTGATGGGAATCTACAATGATGGGAACTGAGATAGCTTCTTAATGTCTGGGCAGGTGAGAAAACAAAGGAGAATTGTAGTGGGAAGAAGGAAAAGGTTGATGACATTTGGTTGCTTCGTTGAGCCACCTTCATGTGCTATTGTATTTGAAGACTGAGCTGTTGAGGGAATATTTGCAAGCTTATTAGCACTGGAGCTTCCCGATTGATATGACCTAACCATCTGACCTACTTTCACACATGTTCAGTCTATCCTCTTTGCCAGTGTGGCTTTTCATCCATAACATTGTATGATTTATCTCTTATGTCAATTAAATAATATTTACTAATTATATCATGGAGTAGAGGTGCACAGCATGGTAACAATACAGCTCATTCTTTCTCTTTCAAGTCTTTAATAGTATGAATGACAGTCTGAGGGCCTTTCTGCACTACACTGTTGCAGTGCTATCATTCCACTTTCAAAATCCTGTAGAGAATTCTAGAGTTTGTAGTTTACTGAGGCTTTCTGGCTGAGAATTCTAAAGGCCCCTCCTAAACTGCAAACCCCAGAATTCCAAAGGATGTTGAAAGTGGAATAATAGCAATATAACAGTGTAGTGTAGAAAGGCCCCAAGTATCCACATAAAACATTTCAGTATCGTGTTGAATGTTTGTACGGGTAAATAGAAAAAAATTCAGGTCTTTGATGTTATGAAGAAATGTGTGTCTGAGTTCTGTCACCAGGGTGCCTGCTGTATGATGTTATTATTGAACTGAATAGTGTGACAGACAAAAACCTGTGTACAGTTGATTGATCTCTGTTTATAACACCAATCCTACTTGTTCAAAAATGTTTCACTCAGAATTATGGATGTCAGCTTCAACTGCTCTAGCTGGACCAGCAAGAATTATGAATAATTACAAGGGCCTTGGCCTGTTTATGCTTATGAGCAATATCCCTCTGGAAGATGACACCAGATGGCATAAACAATGTTAAAGGCAAACACATATGACAGCTGAAGTCTCTCAGAAAATTAAAACCAGAGCTTAGAGTAGTTGGCAATGCCAATCATAAAACTGAAGCATGACCTTGCAAACATGGTCATTGTCTCTTCTAGACTGGAAAAGCCACAATTATGATTATAGTGATATATACTTTGTGCTGCAAAATATCCAGTTCCTATGCCAATAAGCACTGAATTCTGTAACCTCATTCAATTAGATAATACAAGAAATAGAGACAGTTCTCAACCTAGTTTTCTCCCCCTTTTCCCCATCAGATTAGCAAGATGAGAGTGTATGATGCATATGATTGCTATGATTGCATCTCTGCCAATTCCCACACTCCCCAGGAAATAGGGAAACAAACCCTTGATTTGTGCTTTGGGAAAATATTTTTCTGGGCCCTTTCTTGTAATGGCAAAAACTGTCAAAGTTAAGATATACAAAGTTTGGAACCAATGCTACTACTATAGGCAGACCTCGGGCTGCTGATACAGTTCAGAAGGTTGGGTCACCATTTTCCACATAATTCACTGCCTGTTCTGATCCTGCTAGGCCATTGCTTTGATAATGGAACTGGTTGCTCATCCTCCAAACTTCCATATCCTGGCTGGCTTGCTGTTCATGAATTACAAGAACTTAAGCCTTACCATGCTATCCCAATTCAGTTTTATGGTTGTTATGCAAAGCAGAAGTCTCTTCTGAGTATGCAGTGACAAAAAGTCCTCCTAATCTACCTTTTAAATGGTGAAGCCTGCCAATTCACAGCCATGTCTCTGTTGCCAAAGAACAGGAGAATCAATGGGAAAACATCTAGATGTTTTCCTTTAGCTAGACATGTTGTGGCAGGCATCTCAAAGGAGGTCTCTCCAGATGCTTCTCATGGTGTATCCAGCTACAGAAAAGAGCTGGACACATCCCTGCTCATTTCCCCCCAATCTCTCAAGGCAGATATTATCATGTTGAAAGGGATTCTGAATCACTTAAAAGGTGGGTTTGGGGAAGAAGAATTGGGAGATGTAGCCTTATAGGTCTAGTGTCTATCTGCAGCTACATTTCTCCAAGGAGGAGTTCAGCAAGTGTGTCATGAAAAGTTGAATTCAGTGGCTTTAATGCAATATGAAAGCAAATCGAATTGCAACAAGGTCACCTGTTTTCACAGTTGATTTTGTTATATGCACATTTATGCACATTATTAGGGAAGAGGAATCTTAGGCCCTTTCCTCAATGCACCTTTTCAGAAAGCTGGGGTGCGGGGATTGCATGAGCAGCCTCCAGAGAGAGGCTCTCGCATCCTGGTTCCTTCAGCTCTGCAGCTGCTACCCACTCATGCAAGAGCCCCGCCTTTTCCTTCCATAGTGCAGCCTGGGAGTTTCCCAGGCTGCACTGGGGCAGGAAGCACAAGCACCACAGCTCCAGAGCTCCACACCCATGGCAAGTGCACACGGGGCCCCAGAGCAATGTGCAATCACACACCATTTTCGGCTCAAAGCTGAAAATGAAAAAGTGCGCGAGTCAGCCCCTGCCAGCCCCTGGAGCGTCATGTGATTGTGAGTGCATTATGTGGACCACTTCTCACATTCACGTGATGCTTGAGGGGCCCTTTCTCATGGCAAATGCCATGCGAAAAGGACCTTAGTAACACTAATTCTCTAACACAACTGCCAAGTGAGGCCACATTAAGTCTAGTGGTAAATATATGTAGCTTTGTGCCTCCCCCACTACCTTTTGCAACTATCCATTCTTGCTGTTGAATTTGCCACTGTGCTGCTGAATTTCAGCAGATGAGTGGCAGCAAATAAACAGACAAACCGACATTGGTTAACTTTAAAACAATGTTGGTAAGTAGGATTGCCCGATCTCAGGGCCTGGCCCTGACCCTCCAGTTTTCATGAGTCATCTCCAAGTGGGAGACATGGGTGTGAACTCTCCAGTTGTGTAGGCCTCTGCTCTAGGCAAGAGGAAAAGACTGGATGCTCAGCTAGAAGAGCTGTTATTATTTGCAAGGCTCGGTTTATTGCTGCAACTTAGAGATGCAATTCTTCAAGGTTCTTCTTGATTGTAGCAATGAATAATTTCAGCAGTGTTCCAGGGTGCTTTACAATTTAGGACTAATTTTGTACAAAATTCGCATGTAATTGTTCAATGCAGGATATTAAGTCCCGCACAGAAAATACTGTTTTCTACGCAAATGAATCATGTGTGATTTTTAAATAGAATAAAACCCCAACTGCAGCATTTTCTATGTAGAAAATAAACAACCACATGTGACTAGAACAGAATAAGTCATAAATACCAAAGATTTATGTCAGTCCAGGATTCTTCTCATCAGTGTTTCTCAGTGCATAAATAAATAAATAAATAAATAAATAAATAAATAAATAAACATTTTGAAACATTTTGAGTTTTTTTAAATATCCTTTCCATCCCTACTGCAACTCACAAAGCTTCTCCAGGAGATCTATGTACTCACTTAGCTTTGCATCCTCTTTCCTTCCTAATCTTTACAGCACCATGAATCACCCTCCACTCTGCTCTGTATCCACTTTCTGGCTAGAAGCTAGTAGCTAGATTAAATGTTCTTCATCCCATCCCCATATGTAAGTGAAAAGGAATAACCACCTCATTTCACTTGATCTGAGAACAGTCTCCTTAGCTAATAATTTTTTTTTCTAATTTTCAAACAGGAAAATGTGTTCTCTGAATATGTGCATTTGAATGACAATCTATAAGCAACTGTGGTTGATAAATAGGCCAGATAAAATGTATACTATTTTAACAATGAACTTCTGATAGTCCCCTTAAATTGGGTTACAAAAATAATAAAATTCAACCACGTTAAGAAATTTACATCTCTTTGTTTGGGTGATTGATTGCTTTATTGCACATATAGGCCATCCAATAACCAGTGTTTGCCAATTCTCTATTTTTTCATAGCACAAAGAAAAAAACTAACAAAAACATGAGTTGGCCAGAAGTGTATCTTTATAAAAAATGCTTTAGAAAATATGTTCATTATTATTGGTAAGGTGGGTTTCAGAAACTTTGTATGTGCGTTTGCACATGCAGAGAATGGACTTGAGAAGCCTCCCAATTATACTGAAGCTGAAAGGAAATTAATAAAAACAGGCTTAGGTGAAAGTAAAATTCAGTGAGAGTCATATGAATCCAAAGCAAAGCCAGCTCTGCAGAGTACTGGGGCCTCAAGACCAGCAGAGAGCCTACAGCCATGACAGTACACATTTTCAGTTTGCATTTCTCAAGCAAGGCATTACAGTCAGTCTTGCATGCCTGGAGGCTTCCACCATTAAGGAATCACCACTGAGTCACAGCATACCTTAAAGTACCAAGAAGTGTAAAATTTCTACATAGAGATATATAGTGGCTCAAGTTGGTGTGAACCACATTGATTTGTTTTCAGCTTCAACTACAGATATGGCTTAATGGAAAGAGACTCTCTTTTTTAGTTTTGTTACAACTAGTCCAAAATAAATATGTGTAGGCAGCAAACTGAATCCAGAAAATTAAAATAATGGAAGCATCTTTCCACTTGCCAAACTCATATGTATGAGGTATGTACACCACCTAATTTGTGTGTGTGAATTTCTCCAATACACATGAATCAGAGATATATAGGGACAGAATACATCTTCCAAACAGAGCTCTGTAGACTTCAAGACTGGTGAAAAATCTCATGGTAAGTGTGCATTTTTAAAAGCATATGAAAGTGTTTTAATAAATGGGACAGTGCATTCAAAACTGTGTATAATTCAAAACAGCTCATAAAAGGCACTTGGCGTGATGTGTAGTGGAAAAAGAGGAAGTATGCTGCAACAGCCTTGGTCAGTTTGTCCATCAGATGCCAGTATTCATTCAATCCATCTTCTAAGCTCTTTCCTCCTGAAAGTATTAATTTTTGCACACAGTAGAAGCTATGTCAGGATGGCAGAGTCTTTCTTATATTCCTTGCACAAAGCTCTCACACAGAGAAATGCATATGTAGGAACGTCATATGACAAAGGTTAAAAGAATAAATTTTTATTTCTTGATAAAAGGAATTCACCTGACACATCTGAAGCATTACAAAGGGGCTTTCCATACTACACTGTTATAGTGTTTTATTTCACTTTCAACATCCTATGGAATCCTGGGGTTTGCAGTTTAGGGACGGGCAATTAGAATTCTCAGCCACATAATTTTCTTTCTTTTTCTTCCCCACAGGATGTTGAAAGTGGAATAATAGCTCTATAACAGTGTAGTGGGGAAAGGTCTTAAGTCAGCTGAAGCATAATAGATTCAGTAAAGGAGTTTTAGAAAATAATAGCCTAAGGATGTTTGTATCTCCTCTTTGTTGAAATATCCAAAGAAATACACATAAAAGAGTACAAAAACACTAACTTTCATTACCTTTCTCTCCTTATTAAAAATTCCTTGTGGTTTAGCTCAGGTCTCAATATTATGACGTAGCATTTAGGGAAAAAAATAGAAACTAATAAGCCAGCACCAGAGGACAAAATGGAGAAGATCTCCACAAACACCATATATTTTCCCTTTGTATTAAGATAAGTTGGGAAAAAGGACAACCAAACACTACAAAACACCAGCATGCTGAAAGTGATAAATTTTGCTTCATTGAAATTGTCAGGTAACTTCCTGGCTTGGAAAGCAATAATGAAACTAACAGTGGCCAGGAAGCCCAGATAGCCCAAGGCACAGTAAAACATGGAAGCTGAGCCCTCGTTACATTTCAGTATGATTGTTCCATAGAGTGAGTCCACGTCCACATCTGGGAATGGAGGAGAAGTAACGAGCCAAATAATGCAAATACCTGCCTGAAAAAGGGAGCCAAAAAGAACAATAGAAACTGTTAGTCTTTTCCCTATCCATTTCTGCACCCTGGATCCTGGTTTGGTAGCCACAAATGCCAGAACCACAGTGATGGTTTTTGCCAACAGAGAGGAAAGGGCCAGAGAGAAGGCAACACTAAAGGCTATCTGTTGTAAACGGCAGGTGATCTTTTTGGGCTTTCCAATGAACAGCAAACAGCACAGGAAGCAAAGAAGGAGGGAGATGAGAAGGACGTAGGTGAGGCTCCGGTTGTTAGCTTTGACTATGGGTGTATGCTGGTGCTTCCAAAAGGTTCTAAGCACTAAAACTGTGATAAATGAGAATGAGATAACCAGTACAACAGAGGTGATTCCCAATGGGTCTTCATAAGAAAGGTAGGTCGGAACTAGAGGAATGCATTGATTTTTATCCTTGTTAGGATATTGACCTTTTGGACATTTGACGCAGGCTGTCATATCTAGAAAAGAAAGAAAGAAAGAAAGAAAGAAAGAAAGAAAGAAAGAAAGAGAGAGATTGTTCTAATATTTCAAGGCTTCAAGCAATATTTTACAGCCATGAGTTATATAGGCTATTATTGAAATAACATCTACTGATACAAGAATAGAAAAATACATCCTTATGTTCTCTAGAGACTTTTCAGTGCCATCCATAGTACACCCATTGAAATGGGCAACATTTGTTAGTTTTCCCTTATGTAAGTGCCATTGATTCCAATAGTAGCTGAATGGGGTAGTGGTTTGGGAGTTTGACTAGAAATCCAAGAGACCAGAGTTCAAATACCTGCACAGTCATGTAAATCCCCTGGGTAACTCTGGGCAACTCTCACTCTTTCAGCCTTAAAGGAAAGCAAGGGCCAATCCCCTCTTAACTTTGTGGTTAAGAGGCTATTGTCTGCAATAGAGTCACTATAACTTAGAGTTAACTTGAAAGCACCTAGTAACAACAAATATAATTGAATCTGGTATTGCCTTGATCTCTCAGTAGAGATCACTTCTTTGCATTCCATTTATGTTGCTGTTGCTATCATTGTTGCCTTAAATAAAAAGCAGATTTTTTTTTCCCATTGAGCCAAACTATTCTACATTGTTTCTCCTACCCTTCTGATCAGAGATCATCCCTTTTGGACATGGAATACAATCATAGCAGCAAGATTTCTCTCCCTCTTTCTTTCTCTTGTGGTGGCCAGGATAACAATTACCATTACACACAGAAAGGGGAACTACCTGTGTAGGAACATAAAAAGATCAGCATTACCAAAATACATTTTGAACTTCAGTCATCTACAGGAATTGGCTTTTGATTAAAAAAAAAAAGAAAGAAATTGTGAATTTTGCCAACTTTAGTCTATAGAGCACAAAGCACAAAGTTAACATTTTCTCATGTGATTGCTGGGAACAAAAATGGGTATGATGGAAAAGATCAGGAACAATGGCCAGAATGAAAAATACTTTATTTTGCCCAATAATTGCAATTATTGTTAGATTTTTAAAAAGATATTTATGAGAAAAGTCACAGATATATAGATAATATAGATGGTGGTGAAATTTCAGTAGGATTAAAGGTGAAATCCACTCAGACAGGAGTGCAAAAATATTCAGCTGGGTTTCTATACATACATAGATTAGAACTCCAGAAGTTTTTGGAGAAGTGACCAAAAGAATACTTGAAATATTCTCATTCTCAATAGAAGGGATGGATGGACATGTCAAGACATTCTGTTGGGAAAACAAGGATGTTTCAGGACTGTTTACAAAAACTGCATTTGCAAGAAACTTAGATTTAGAACAAAAATGCATGTTTTTACAGAAACCCTTTTTTGGACAGAATTGTTGCAAAACTGCACAGATGCCATGTTTTTGTGTGAACTATTTTTATAGCAAAAAAGTTCTGACATTTTGGAAAGAAAGAAGAGAGAGAGAGAGAGAGAGAGAGAGAGAGAGAGAGAAAGAAAGAAAGAAAGAAAGAAAGAAAGAAAGAAAGAAAGAAAGAAAGAAAGAACTTTCCATCTTTTCTTTTAAAGGCCTCTCCTAAGCCCAAATAAGGTTGCAGGCCAAGAACATGAAAAAATGTTGCATGCAGTCTCTAAGGGCATTCTGAGTTCATTTTTTATTTTATTTTTTTTAAGCAGGGACCAGAAGAACACCAAAAAAAAATCATTATGGGAATGGGGAGTACCTCTGTTTTAAAGTATTCCAGGCATTATGTGCTCAATAGAAACTGAGACCATAGCAAAGAAAAATTAAAGACACTAGAAGTGTTCTGCACATTTCTTTTTTATATTTACACTTTGTATTTGTGTCTTATTTCATTTTATACATTATTTTGTGGATATGAAGTTTTAAAACAAGCTAAAATTATTTTGTCATAAATATATAAAATGTATAATACCTGTTTCTGGTAAACTAAATGGTTTAGATGATGGTTTTTACATTGCCACAAACTCCTGAACTTAAAAATTGTGATAGTGCAGAAGTGAATAACACTATTTAGAGCTGAATACCTTTTTCTTGCTCAGGAACCAACATGAACTTAAAAATAAAACAAAATGGTTCCTAAAGTAGTTTGTTACCTGAAAGTCCCCCAGATTCTAATCTCACCAGAATGAAAGAAATATTTTATTGTTATTGAGAATATTTTAATGGATTTGAAAACAAAAACAAAAAACAACTCAGCTTTGTTTCACCTGGTTGAAATGTCTGGACCACACAATTTTGTCATCATTTATGGTCAACTCTTTGCCTGGAAGAGCCTGGGCTTCTAGCTTCCCAACATTTACTCTAACAAAAGAGTTATTTGGGAAAATCACCCAGTTGGTAACATCAAAGCCTGTTATCAATTCTCCATTTTGATCAAAACTCACAGTGTCTCCAGCACTGTTGTTGAATGAGAGGCTCCTGAGGAAATGATGGAGCTAGGTTGAAAAAGAAAATGAATTAAAGGGATTACTTATTCACTTATTTAAATATTTATACTGTAAACTGTATCATGAGATCTCAGTGCTGTGTACAAGTAAAATAGATATAAACATCTTAAAACAAATTAAAAGAGTAAAAATAATTTTAGAAAGATATTAGTCCAGTTCAGAAATCAAATGCTGGTTAAAGCAGTTTAAAACAAAATACATAAACATTTTGAGATAAACTAGTTTATTATTATTATTATTATTATTTGTTACCCACCTCTCCCCAAGGTTTGAGGCAGGGTACAGAATAGATGGAGTTAAAATCATAATTAAAATACACACAAAACAATTAATACAAATATACTATAACTAAAATATATCATAGTTAAAAGTACAATTCAAATATCATTAAAAGTATTATTAAAATTACAATTAAAAGCACAATTAAAACTAGACTGAGTAAACTTGCTGGAAGAGGTAAGTCTTTAGTACTTTAGTAAATTCAGCCAGCATATTTTGCTGTCGAATCTCTTCTGGTTAGGCTCTGAAGGCTTTTGGAAACAACTATATTTTTAACTGGTACATCAATGGTGCCAGCATTGGTCCCACTTAGACCTCTGAGAGGACAGCATTCCACAACTGAGATGGCACAACCCTGGCGGGGGGTGGGGAGAATCATCTTCCATATCTTCACACAGTTTTGCCTTCATTGACAGAACACTGAAGAAGCCTCCCTTTCAGTAAATCTTTATCTTGGGCATGCATATAAAGGGACGCTCTTTCAAGTTTCAATGTCCCAAACCATTTATGGCTTTAAACATCATCACAAGCCCCTTGCATTCAGACCAGAGGTGTATCGGAAGTTAAACGCTATTCTTTTAAGATCAGCATTATTTTATGCTTATGTGATATTCTAATTGTTTTGCACTGGCTGCTGCTTCTATAACAATGTGTTGACATTTCTACAAGTACTCTTTCACTTCAGTTTTAAGTACTTATGCTGGTGGTCCTCCTATAAAATATGTACCTCAGATGGAAGATCAGGAATGAATGGGATATTTTACAACTATATGGAGCTCTCACAGGTGCCAATAGCCTTAGAGGACATGATAGCCGTGTTTAAATATTTGAAAGGATGTCATGTTGAGGAGGGAGTGGGCTTGGTTGCTACTGCTCCAGAGAATAGGACAAGGAGCAATGGATTCAAGCCTCAGGGAAGGAGATTCCACTTGAACCTCAGGAAGAACTTCCTGATTGTCAGAGCTGTCCAGCAGTGGAATATGCTACCTTGGAGTATGGTGGAGTCTCCTTCTTTGGAGGTTTTTAAACAAAGGCTGGATGGCCACCTGTTGGGAATGCTTTGATGTGTGTTCCTGCATAGCAGGGGGTTGGACTGGATGGCCCTTGTGGTCTCTTCCAACTCTATGATTCTATGATTCCATGATTCTAAATCCAGTAGTTAGTCCCAACTGTAGTGACAAAAAGGGTTGCAGTGGCAATGGTCTTTGGAGCTACTTTGCTCACAACATTTCATTCTAATAAAAAACTCCTCTTTCTGAAATAAGAAAGATAGTCCTATAGACATGAATTTATTGGATTTTAAGTTCTTGATGAATGCTTCTGCTACTGATACCAGACATAACCTCATCTCCTTTGATTTGCACCTTAGGAAAAAGAAGACAAATGAGCTTAACATAAAATTGCTAGTAAATGGTCACATACATTTTGGATGTGCTATACCTCAATGGCTTTCCATAGGAGGAAATTATGGTCATTTCCACCTTACATGGTTTTAGTGCTATTATTCAATTTTCCATGTCCTGTGCAAGTCTGGGATTTGTAGTTTACTGAGGCTCAAGAGCTCTCTGGTCAAGAATTCTAAATGTCCCTCCCTAAACTGCAAACCCCAGGATTCCATAGGATGTTGAAAGTGGAATAAGATCACTGTAACAGTGTAATGGAGAAATGGCCTCTGTCTTTCCAAGATCAGAATTCAGCCTTTTTTTTTTTTACACCCACATGCAGGCTATTTCTTTCTCCAAATAGCAAGATTCAAGGGTAACAAATCTGGAGTTGTGATTAGAGATCTAGCAGAATATTTTTGCTACAGCCTTAGATAGGTAAAATACATCATAACAGTGAATCATACATGATCATGCTTTCTATAGAGTAATGGTGTGCAATTACCATCCAATAGCCGCAAATTCTGGAACACCACTTTCCATCACTCTAGCAGCCTTTTATGTTTAGAGATGGATTTCTACTCATGCAAAGCCCATGTTACAACACAGAGAGCATTATACATTAGCACAGGGTCCAGGGATTGGGGGCATGCCAATGGGAAATAACCTTCAAAGGCTAATGTTTGAAGCTGAGTAAATTCTGAGACTCAAAAGTGGGAAATACTACCTTCTAAATTAGATCAATCTGCCCCATGCAAGCTACAGTATATCATGATGTAACATGGATCCCAGGGTCATCGTAAAGAACAAATGAGAGTGGTCCATTGGCCAAGCATAGACACATATGTTTCAGCTGAAGTTACCTGCCATGGCTTGACATTTTGGAATTCAGGGTCATCTTCTTCTGTTAATCTTATATAGTTAGATCTGGATAGGTATGCAGCATGCAAAGCATGTGCCACAGCATAGACAGCATTGTAGACATTGTAACTGTGGCCTATCATTCTCATTTCAAACAAAGTATTAGGAAGGCTCTCCAGTTTCTCATCTCCAGTGCACAATTCTGTCCTGTCTTCATTCACACTGGAATTTTTAAATGAACAATTGAATGCCTGCTCCCAGAAATCCTGAATGAAGTTGTCTCCTTTTACCCAGGAAGGCTTTATAGTGTGGATAAATTTTTGGAACCCTGAGGGTTGGTTTGAGTGTATTGTAAAGGAGATGGCACCATGGAAATCTTGCAGATCCCACAATTTTTGAACAGACAGAGATTCAAAATCCCATTGGGATGTTACAATCCACACTTTAGCCAAGGGTGGGAAATTATGGAAAGAGGCAATAAACAGCAGCATTCTCAAATTTTGCCAAGATGGAGGTTCTCCATGTACAACACATACATTTACTTTTCTTTCCAAAAGAACTAGATAATTTTTTAGCAACTTGAGTACTGAACCTGTATACTCTTCCAGATACGCCCGTTTTGGTGTCCTAAGTATGAATGCATAACAGATGCTATTCTGGGTAAACAGTGGCATCACAGCCTGGAAAAACATGTCCCCATAGTCATCATCCATAGCCAAAAGACCAACCCAAGTCCATCCAAAATGTTGAAGTAATCGTACAATCCCAACATACTGATGAATTTCATCTGGGACCATCTGGAACAAAAACGGGAACAAGCTTTTGTTCCCGTGTAATGGGAAAAATGACCCATATGTGAGCTGAAAGAAATAATGTATCTAGGAATTAGTTGGCTACAAAGAGAATGTACACTAGGATTTCCAGGTCCCCATGCAAATGTCTTACCTGTAGAATCTTATAGGGAGTCACAATGATGGCCATAATAGTAGAGGCTTCTGTCACAAGACCTCCAATGACAGCAATAATATTTTCCTGATCACCACATAAAAAGTTGGGGATAAATCTCTGGTAGGTAGAAAGCAAGCTCAGGATGGCCTTATAGGTCATCCTTGCAGTATAGTAGCTGTTGAGTATGTGGAAATCCAGAGTGATGTTAGGTAAGATTTTGAGATGTTCATTTATCTCCTTTACAGCAAATGACAAGGCCAGGATGTGCTGGTACGTCTTTGGCACTGAACTGGAATGAGAGTTGGCAGCTTTATGAAATAATAGAGAGTACATTGTTCACCTTTATTGATCTGACTTCTACATGTTTTCAATGCTCAAGCACAGCTTGAAATTAACAGTGCCAATAAAGAAGGTATTTGCTCCTCCTGGACCATGGAAAAATAAAGGAAGGCCTTGACAGCTGGCTTAATATCAGGGCAGTGCTAAATCCATTCTTGGTTAGTATGCATTGCAAAGTAACTATGCAAGGTACTGAACTCCATTCACCAAATAGATTAGCACTTTGGATAGTTCCTCTAAAGTTCAGACAAAATCCACAGCAAATTCATTACTCCCTGAAATGAAAGCCACCAGCTTTCCAGTTTAGAGGAAAAGACAAGATATCTATGAAATAACCATAATTACATTCTCCCCAAAGTGTGCTTCAAATGGTCAAAATTGTGTGTAGCCACTGCTATATTAAATCCTATATCTACTGAAATACTTATCTCTAAATATGGAAACTACCAAGAAGACAAAAATGTTCATTTACTCTATGTGAAATGTTCTACTTTGAAGCATTTTGGGGGGAAAGCTAAATTCAAAAGGGATAAGGAAAGTGTGAACTGCCCACATCTAGCATAGATGCAGGTCCATAAGAGCAATAGAAAATCCCCTTGCAAGTCTGAGAAGTATTAGACAAATCCTGAAGAGCACCAATTCACATGTGTTACTTAAAAGTTTTGCAGCTGCAATGTTGCAAATATACTCTTGAAATAAGATACAGCAATCAGACTACATTCCTTTCACATATTTACAACTATTTACATTTCATGTACTCCACATGTTGAATATACTTTTGGCACCAAATCCAGATTTGTGCCTATGTGATGCACAACAAGGCCCAGAATGATACAGGAGAAATTACAGTGGTGAATACTAGAGACAATGTAAAAATGATAAAGTACAATAATATAAAATAGAGATGTTTAACATGGCAGGATAAGCATGAATAGATTAAAAAAAATAGGTCAGCGGTTGAGAGGAAATGGAGAGCTCAGAGAAAGACATTACAACACATTCCATCATAGTGCTTGCTTTGTGCAAAATTGCTTTTTTTCTTAGATTTGAGTTTTTAATGTACAGAATCATTTCCTAATCTTTCAACACAAAAAGTAATCTATTTTATTATTTATATCCCACTTTTTTCCCAGCATGGAACCTAAGGCAGCTTGTAGTACAGTAAAAACAAGATAGACCTAAAAGCCTGGTGATAAAAAGTTAGTTAAACTTTTAAACAATTAAACAAGCTATCATATTAAAGTGGAAGTCAACTGCAAACCCCATCTGCAGAAATCTTGTGATGGAAACCCCATGATAGGGTCATGTTAGGATCATGTTCTGACCCTAAGTCAGAAATGACTCGACGGCACACAACAAGAACAACAGCAATCATGTTTTTAAAAAATAGAAAGTATAAAATAATAGTTTTGAGAACATAACAGTAAGGGTAAAAGCAAAGCAGTTACACATATGATACTGAGACCCTTTTGCATGATCAATTTATCAGAACCATATTGAAATGAAAAGGTCTTTGTCTTCTAATGAAGACATAATTTAACATAAACATCATTTAACTTTGCTGTGAGGCTACTATTTTCATACTGGAACACAAGCCTTGTCAATTAAGCAACCTGGGAAGGAAGGAAGGAAGGAAGGATGGAAGGAAGGAAGGAAGGAAGGAAGGAAGGAAGGAAGGAAGGAAGGAAGGAAGGAAGGAAGGAAGGAAGGAAGGAAGGAAGGAAAACTCCTTACACAGCTTCATCAATCAACATGTGCACGGGCTGTTCAATGAAAGTAGGGCTGTTGTGAAAGAAGAAGACTTGAGAAGCAATCATGCCAATCATAACTTTGCCTGGCTGATAAAACTGATGGGGTATGGGAAGAGGATCTTCATATCCAGTGCAGTTTATAGACTGTGTCTTGCTTACTGCTTGAAAGAGCAGCATGAGCAATAACAGGACTAATATCACCATCCTCATGCCAAACATGCCCTTCCAGCTGAATATTCTCAAGCTTCCAATCTCTGTCTGCTTTATCCTGAGAAGGTCTTGCTGTTTGACATATCCCAAAATAAATATCTCAGTCATGGCAACTCTGGCTTTTTGAAAAATGGCTTCATTTCAAATTTTCTGCCAACATCATTGGACAAAGTATGACTTCCGTAACACTGCCAAATAGGCATATTGGAATATTTTTCTAGACGAGATATTGCAGCAGCATTCTCTCTCTCTCCCTCTCTCTCTCTCTCTTTCTTTATGTCTGTGACTAAGTTAAGAATGTGTCTTTTATGAAGCATACTTTCTCGTTTATGAGAAAGAAAGAAAGAAAGAAAGAAAGAAAGAAAGAAAGAGAAGAGAAGTAGTAGAAGACTTGATTTTTTTTTGTTAGCTACATAGATTGCAGAGTGATTAACTGGCAGGAGGTTAATCTAAAGTGAACTGAGTTATCACATTAGAGAATAACAGAGACCTGCCTATGACTACGTTCAGTCTTTGGCAATATACTGAGCTAATATAGCATCTTTCAGACATGGCTATTGTTGATCTTGTTCCTATCCCTTACAACTACATTGGAGAGCAGGATAAAGGTGGGAACACTGTAATTTTGACAATGACAGGGTAGATAATCATGTTCTCTCTTGCCTTGGTATTTTCTGTGGCATCACACATGAGACAATATTTAGAATAGGATATGACAATTGTTATTTTCTGTTTTGAGTTGTTGCATAAAGGAAGTACCATGTGGTCTACAAAGAGAGAATTTCCAGACATCAGCATAATATATAATGCATTTTTATTTAATTAATTTTATCCCACCTTTCCCTCAGCATAGGATTCAAGGCAGCTTACATTTAAAAACACAATACAGCTTTAAAAAATCTGTTAGCATACGAAATTAAAACACAATATCACTGATGGGTATCAATGTTTTAAATAAATTAAGGCCCTTTTCACACTACATTTCTGAAGCGAAAGGGCCCCTTGAGCATCACGTAAATGTGAAGAGCAGTCTACATGATGCACTCACATTTGCAAGATGCTCAAGAGCGTGACGTGGACCGTGTATGCATTTTTTTTAAATTTTCGGCTTAAAGCTGAAAATGCTGCACAGTCACGCATTGGTCCGGGGCCCCACACACACTTACCTGGCGTGCGAAGCCTCAGGA
This sequence comes from Iguana delicatissima, assembly GCA_948472985.1. Classification (NCBI taxonomy): domain Eukaryota; kingdom Metazoa; phylum Chordata; class Lepidosauria; order Squamata; family Iguanidae; genus Iguana; species Iguana delicatissima. Next base: position 854,352 of record CAOKZL010000703.1, on the reverse strand, counting down.
GCTGGGCTGGTTGCTCTTCTTGTGCAGTGCAGGCTGGGAAAGGTCCCAGGCTGCACTGCAGAAGGAAGAGGTGGGGCGCTCGCACGACCAGGAAGCCACTGCGGACCCCAACCGGGAGGGATGCGAGTGCGTTCCTCTGATGTCTTCGTGCGCGAGCCCTTCCGCCCAGCACCATGAAAAGGTAAGGTGTGAAAAGGGCCTAAGAAAGAAACCACATAAATTTAAATCTGCCATTTTGCTCAGGCATGGATTTAAACTGTTATTTATTTATAACGCAGGTGCCCATCAATAAAATAAAATCAAAGCAAAGCAATCTCAAAAAGTCCAACCAATTTCAATGAAGTTTAATCTCAAGAAAGAGGATATAGTATTGCACTGTGACATGATGGCAAAGCAGCATTTCCATGACTGTAAACGAACAGCACCTGCTAAGACATCTGTGTAATATTTCAATGCTATTTTCTATTTTTTTAAAGACACATAATGTTCTTTTTCACGTAAGCAAAGTCATTTGGGAACATCTGCTTCACATATTATCTTGCCGCATGCTGTTATTTGTCCTTTATCAATTTATGTGGCTATAAATACAGCAGAACCATTTTTGCTATAACCACAATCTACATCTCTTGGAAAAAATAACTCACTGAACTTAATTGTGGGGTCATCCCAGAATTATGGGACTAGTGCTGCAAAAACTGTCTTCTCACACCCTCATCTGTACTGCAGCATTATTCCACAAGGGTAAAGTATTCATCACATATAATGAATTGAGACTGGATGTGAGATAAGGCAGTGCTTCCTACATCTCAGACCAAGATCACTTGGGGCTTTGTAAATTGAAAAGTAGCATTTTCAAACTGTGTTCCAATTAAAGGTACAGTGAAAAACTTATGAAAACTGGTTTGCTGGGAAAAAATACAGTAAACCCAGGGAGGGGAAATTGAGCAGTCCTCCAGATGTCAGATTGCAATCTACATTAGTCCTAGCCACCTACCCAATTAAAATATTGATAGGAGTTTCTGGGTATTGATAGGTGATATTTGGAAGGCCATGCATTGGCCCTGCAGGATACCAATGGTTCATCAGTCTTACCACACGTACCATTTGTTATTCAAGTCAGACTATCACTGAACTCCACCAGCTGTTCTTGGCTTTTACTGCAAGATGGTGAGGTATTGTTTTTCTTGAGTCATAGGGGGATTTTGGACATTTTCAAGATTTGTTTTTTAGGTGTTTCTGTATAACCTTCTGTGACAGGAGGGAAGGGCTGGTGACTGAAAGGAAAAGATATATAAAATCAAACCCTGATTATCACTGGTAGTCCTTCAGTGAGAAAGAGCTCTGGAGAAAAGTCCCTCAGTCAGCCAGGGAGATAGTCTGTGCGAGTAGGGTTTAATTCTCAAGGAAAGCACAGAGAGAAGCAGAACAATAATTAAATCATTATAGGATCTGGTCAGAAAGTGTGACGAAGGCCCTTTTCGCACAGCATCTACCATGCAAAAGAGGACCTGGAGCCTCGCACAATTGCAAGGAGCGATCTGCATGACACCCTCGCAAATTTGCAATGCTCCAGGGGCTGGCATGCAACAATCATGCACCTTTGCATTTTTGGCTTTCAGCTGAAAATGCCACATGATCTCACATTGCTCCCAGGCCCTGCACGTACTTACCTGGTGTGCGGAGCCTCGGGAGCCGGGCCAGTAGTGCTTCCTGTCTGAGTGCAGCCTAGGAAGGTCCCAGGCTGCACTGCGAAAGGAAGAGCTGGGGCTCTCACGTGAGCAGGAAGCTCATTCGGAGCTGAGGAAGCAGAAAGCAAGAGCCTTTCACAAGAGGCTGCTCACGCAATCACCACACCCCAGCACCGAGAAAAGGTAGGATGTGGAAAGGGCTCTAGATAGGGGTTGAGTCTTTGACGAGAGGGTAACCAGAGGGCTGTGCTTATATGAGACGTTAAATATAGGAGGAAATTGTCTAAAAGAACTCTGAAGAACTTATTAACTGTGACCTGCACGTGAATTCTAATTCTTTGTCCACATCTTATTTTAATAAATATTATACATTATTTTTATATATACTGACTTGGCTGAATAGTATGCAGCATTTAAATACACACAGAAAAGAGGTTAACAGAACTGTAAAGGGGTTATAAATAACTGTTGAAAGGCCTCATCCTTTACACAAAAATGGTGTTTAAAAGTGGGAAGACAGAGCCGGGTGGAAAAGACAGGGCACCTGTGGAATTCTGGGGTTTGTATTTTACTGAGCGCCAAGAGCTCTCTAGCTGAGATTTCTAAATGCTGCCCCTTAAACTGCAAACTCCAGAATTCCAGAGGAGGTTGAAAGTGGAATAATAGCATTATAACACCATAGGGTGGAAAGGCCCTAAGCATCCACATAAACGCATTTCAGTATCATGTTTGATGTTCAATCGTAACACTGAACAATAGTCTCCCGGTAACAGAAATTAGACATGCAAACGTTCATAACTTCAAACATGATCAAACAGTGTCATGTTTGATGTCACAAACATTTGCATGTCTCATTTCTGTTCTGGGGGACTACTGCTTGCTGTTATGATTGACCTGAATAGACTGAGAGACAAACACCAGTGTTCAGTTGATCTCTGTTTGTAACACCAATTCTAATTGTTCAAAAATGTTTTACTCAGAATTCTGGATGTCATCTTCAACTGCTCTAGCTGGACCAGCAAGAATTATGAATAATTACAAGGGCCTTGGTCTGTTTGTGGTTATGAGCAATATCCCTCTGGAAGATGGCACCAGATGGCATAAACAATGTTAAAGGCAAACACATATGACAGCTGAAGTCTCTCAGAAAATTAAAACCAGAGCTTAGAGTAGTTGGCAATGCCAATCATAAAACTGAAGCATGACCTCGCAAACATGGTCATTGTCTCTTCTAGACTGGAAAAGCCACAATTATGATTATAGTGATATATATTTTGCGCTGCAAAATATCCAGTTCCTATGCCAATAAGCACTGAATTCTGTAACCTCACTCAATTAGATAATACAAGAAACAGAGACAGTTCTCAACCTAGTTTTCTCCCCCTTTTCCCCATCAGATTAGCAAGATGGGAGTGTATGATGCATATGATTGCTATGATTGCATCTCTGCCAATTCCCACACTCCCCAGGAAATAGGGAAACAAACCCTTGATTTGTGCTTTGAGAAAATATTTTTCTGGACCTTTTCTTGTAATGGCAAAAACTGTCAAAGTTAAGATACACAAAGTTTGGAACCAATGCTACTACCATAGGCAAACCTCGGGCTGCTGATACAGTTCAGAAGTTTGGGTCACCATTTTCCACATAATTCACTCTCTGTTCTGATCCTGCTAGGCCATTGCTTTGATAATGGAACTGGCTGCACTTTCTCCAAGCTTCCATATCCTGGCTTGCTGCTCATGAATTACAAGAACTTAAGCCTTACCATGCTCTCCCAATTCAGTTTTATGGTTGTTGTGCAGGGCAGAAGTCTCTTCTGAGTATGCAGTGACCAAAAGTCCCTTTAACCTGCCTTTTAAATGGTGAATCCACAGGCATATCTGTGTTGCCAAAAAAGAGGAGGCTCGATGGGGAAACATCTAGATGTTTTCCTTTAGCTAGACATATTGTGGCAGGCATCTCAAAGGAGGTCTCTCCAGATGCCTGTCAAAGTGCATCCAGTTATGGAAAAGAACTGGACACATTCCTGCTCATTGCCCCCACTCTCACAAGGCAGATATTACCATGTTGAAAAGAAAGTCTGAATCACTTAAAAGGTGGGTTTTGAGAAGTAGAATTGGGAGATGTAGCCGCATAAGTCTAGTGTCATATCTGCAGTTATATTTCTCAGTGGAGGAGTTCAGCCTCTGTGTCATGAAAAGTTGAATTCTAGAGTTTAATGGAATAGGAAAGCAAGCTGAATTGCAACAGGGTCACCTGTTTTCACAATTGGTTTTGTTCTGTGCACATTTATGTTGGAGAAGTTTTATACCAGTTTATTAGAGAAGAGAAATCTTAGTAGCACTCATTCTCTAATACAATTGCCAAGTGAGGTCACATTAAATCTAGTGGTAACTACTTTTTGCAGCCCTCCACTCTTGCTGATGAATATCAGAAGGCTAATGGCAGCAAATAAAGAGACAAATAGACATTGGTTAACTTTAAAACAGTGTGTGTAAGAAGGATTGCCCTATCTCAGGGCCTGGCCCTGACCCTCCAGTTTTCATGAGTCATCTCCAAGTGGGAGACATGGGTGTGAACTCTCCAGTTGTGTAGGGCTCTGCTCTAGGCAAGAGGAAAAGACTGGGTGCTCAGCTAGAAGAGCTGTTATTATTTGCGAGGCTTGGTTTGTTGCTGCAACTTAGGGATGCAATTCTTCACTAAGTTTCTTCTTGAAGGTAGCCATGAACAATTTCAACAATGTTCCAAGGCAATTCACAATTTAGGACTAGTTTTGTACAAAATTCACATGTAGTTGTTCAATGCAGGATATTAATTTCTGCACAGAAAATACTGTTTTCTATGCAAATAAATTATGTGTGACTTTGAAACAGAATAAATCTCCAATTACAGCATTTTCTGTGCAGAAATGCTGTTTGTCACACAACCACATGTGAATTTTGCACAGAATAAGTCCTAAATTCCAAAGATTTTTGTTAGTCCAGGATTCTTCAAATCAGTGTTTCTCAATGCCCAAAAATAAAATAAAATAAACATTTCTAAATATTTTGAATTTTTTAAAATATTCTTTCCATCCCTACTGCAGCTCACAAAGCTTCTCCAGGAGATCTATGTACTCACATATCTCTGCATCCTCTTTCCTTCCTAATCATTACAGCACCATGGCCCTTTCCACATCTTATTTTCTTCCGGCACTGGGGTGAGGGGATCATGAGAGCAGCCTCTGGTGAGAGGCTCTCGTGTCTGGGGTCCTTCAGCTCCACACGAGCTGCCTGCTTGCATGAGAGCCCCTCCTTTTCCTTCTGTAGTGCAGCCTGGGAGTTTCCCAGGCTGTGCTGGGGCAGGAAGTGTGACCGGCACAGGTCCAGAGGCTCCGCACACCAGGTAAGTGCGTGTGCGGCCCAAGAGCAATGCGCAATTGCACACCATTTTTGGCTTCTAGACGAAAATGAAAAGGTGCGTGACCAGCCCCTGCCAGCCCCTGGAGCGTTGCGAGATTGTGAGTGTGTCATGCAGATTGCTCCTCACAATCGCGTGATGCTCCAGGCGCCCTTTTGCATGGAAAATGTTGTGCGAAAAGGGCCCATGAATCACCCTCCACTCTGCTGTTTATCCACTGCCTGGCTAGAAGCTAGTAGTATAAATTAAATCTTCTTCATTCAATCTCTTTATGTAAGTAGGAAAGAATAACTGCCTCATTTCACTTGATCGGCCCCTTTAGCTAAGTTTTTTTTTTCTAATTTCCAAGCAAGAAATTATGTTTTCTGAGATGTGTGCATTTAAATGACAATCTATAGGCAACTGTGTTAAATATATAATATTTTTAAAAATGAACTTCTGACAGTGACCTTAAATTAAGTTACAAAAATAACACATGAAAAAATTTACAATTCTTTCTTTGGTTGTCTGATTGCTTAATTTCACTTACAGACTGTCCAGTAACCAGTGTTTGCTAATTCTCTGTTTTTTCCATAGCAGAAAGGAAAAAACCATCAAGAAAATCAGTTGGTCAGAAGTGCTTCTTTTTAAAAATGTTTTAGGAAATATCTTCAGTATTAATGTTAAGGTGGGTTTCAAAAACTTTGTGTGCGTGTTTCTATATGCAGAGAATAGATTTGAGAAGCCTCCAAAATAATACTAAAACTGAAAGGAAATTAATAAATAGAGCTAGGGTGAAAGTAAAATTCAGAGAGGGTCATATAAATCCAAAGCAAAGCCGGCTATGAAGAGTAGTGGGGCCTCAAGACCAACAGTCATTAAAGTGCCCATTTTCAGTTTGTGTGTCTCAAGTGAGCCATTACAGCCAGTTTTGCATGCCTAAGGCCTTCCAATATTATGGAATCAACACTGATTTAAAACATACTTTAAAGTACGAAGAAGTGTAAAAGAGATATGTATTCACTTAAGTTTGTAGGAAGCACATTGATTTACCTTCAGCTTCAGCTGAAGATATGGCTTTATTGAAAGAGATTCTCTTCTTTAGTTTTGCTACTGCTAGTCCAAAATAAATATTTGTGCAGGTAGCAAACCGAATCCAGTAAATGAAAACAATGGAAGCATCTTTTCACTTGCCAAACTCATATGTATTAGGTATGTACACCATCTAATTTGTGCGTGTGGATTTCTGAAACACACATGCACCAAAGATACATGTAGACAGAATACATCCTGAACCCCGAACTTAGCAGAGTTGAGACCTGGTGCAAAATTTCATGGTAAGTGTGTCTTTTTTAAAATCATATAAAAGTGCTTTAATAAATGGGAGAATGCACACAAAAATGTATACAATTCAAAAATAGCACATAAAAGGCACTTGGTCTATTATTAGCATGGTGTGTCTTAGAGAAAGAGAAAGTCTGCTGCAACATCTTTGGTTAATTTTTGCATTGGTTAATTTTTGTGTTCATTCAATCCACCTTCTGAACTCTTTCCATCTGGAACTATTAATATTTGCACATAATCAAACCAGTGTCAGGGTTACAGAATCTTTCCCACATTCCTTGCGAAATGATCAGACAAAGATAAATGCATATGTAGGAATGGTATATATCAAAGGTTTAAAGAATAAAATCTTTATTTCAAGATAAATGGAACACACTTGATATATATGAACCATTACTAAATCAGCAGAAGCATAATAGATACAGCAAAGGAGTTTTAGGAATTGATTTGTCTAAAGATTTGATTGTGGTTTTACTTTGTTGACATATGCCAAGAAAAACGGATAAAAAAGTACAAAAACACTAACTTTCATTACCTTTCTCTCCTTATTAAAAGTTCCTTGTGGTTTAGCTCAGGTCTCAGTATTATAACATAGCATTTAGGGAAAAAAATAGAAACTAATAAGCCAGCACCAGAGGACAAAATGGAGAAGATCTCCACAAACACCATATATTTTCCCTTTGTACTAAGATAAGTTGGGGAAAAGGACAACCAAACACTACAAAATATCAACATGCTGAAAGTGATAAATTTTGCTTCATTGAAATTGTCAGGTAATTTCCTGGCTAGGAAAGCAATAGTGAAACTAACAGTGGCCAGGAAGCCCAGATAGCCCAAGGCACAGTAAAACATGGAAGCTGAGCCCTCGTTACATTTCAGTATGATTGTTCCATAGAGTGAGTGCATGTCCACATCTGGGAATGGAGGAGAAGTAATGAGCCAAATAATGCAAATACCTGCCTGAAAAAGGGAGCCAAAAAGAACAATAGAAACTGTTAGTCTTTTCCCTATCCATTTCTGCACCCTGGATCCTGGTTTGGTAGCCATAAATGCCAGAACCACAGTGATGGTTTTTGCCAATAGAGAGGAAAGGGCCAGAGAGAAGGCAACACTAAAGGCTATCTGTTGTAAACGGCAGGTGATCTTTTTGGGCTTTCCAATGAACAGCAAACAGCACAGGAAGCAAAGAAGGAGGGAGATGAGAAGGACGTAGGTGAGGCTCCGGTTGTTAGCTTTGACTATGGGTGTATGCTGGTGCTTCCAAAAGGTTCTAAGCACTAAAATTGTGATAAATGAGAATGAGATAACCAGTACAATAGAGGTGATTCCCAATGGGTCTTCATAAGAAAGGTAGGTCGGAACTAGAGGAATGCATTGATTTTTATCCTTGTTAGGATATTGACTTTTTGGACATTTTATGCAGGTTGCCATATCTAGAAAGAAAGAAAGAAAGAAAGAAAGAAAGAAAGAAAGAAAGAAAGAAAGAAAGAAAGAAAGAAAGAAAGAAAATACTTCAAGGCTTCAAGCAATATTTTACAGCCATGAGTCATATAGGCTGCTATTGAAATAACATCTACTGATATGATACAAGGATAGGAAAATACATCCTTATGTTCTCTAGAGACTTTTCAGTGCCATCCATAGTAGACCCACTGCAACACCTGTCAGTCATCTTCTGTGTAAGTGCCTTTGATTTCAATGGATTGATGGTAGCTGATTGATATAGTGGTTTGAGAGTTGGACTAGGACTGCAAGAGACCAGTGTTGAAATACCTACATAGTCATGTAAACCCCCTGGGTAACTTTGGGTAACCTTCAATCTCTCAGTATTAGAAGAAAGCATTGACCAACCCTCTCTTAATCTGTAATAGGATCACCAAAACTTGGAGTTAATTTGAATGCATATAGCAACAAGAAATACAATTGAATCTGGTATTGCCTTGATCTCTCAGTAGAGATCACTTCTTTGCATTCCATTTACATTAATGTTGCTACCATCATTATCTACTATATAAAAGTCAATGTTTGTGAGTTTGTCTGTTTGTTTGTGTGTGTCAGGCAGACAAAGACCTCATACGATTGGCTGATTGAGGTAAGAAGACCTCATATGATTGGCTGGCTGTGAAGATTCTGTGGAATCCTGGGATTGGCAGTTTAGGGAGGGGGCTTTAGAATTCTCAACCAGAGAGCTCTTGGGCTTCAGGCTGGTTGCTATGAAGATGGGGGCCTACCATCAATAATGATGCCAGGAAGCATTTGGGAGGCATATGTGAGAAAAATTAAAATAACATACACAACATAGTTACATGGTCTTCTCACCTCATGCAGTAGATTGTATGGCTTCCATATGTGACGAATCTTAAAGTTGAAATTCAAAACAAAAAAATGCTTCCATCAAAATGTAAAACCATTGTACAAATTGAACAGAAAGCAAAAAAAATCAAAAGCCAGTACATCAATGTCACCAGACAACACAGATTAGATTGGGGACTATGGAGAAAAGTTACAGGAAGTGGAATGGGCCAGTTGCTATGGAGACAATGCCTAGCAGCAAGGAGGAGGATAGCGTATACCCACAGGAACCCAACCTCTGTATGTTAACAATTCTAAATACAGACTGGATTGAGGAATATGGGGAAAAGTCATAGTTACTGGAATAGGCTGGTTGCTATGGAGATGAGGCCTAGCAGCAAGGAGAAAGATAGTATATTCCCTCAGGAACCCAAATTGTACATGTAAATAATTCTGAATACAGATTTCATTCAGAAGTATGGGGAAAAGTTACAGGTACTGGAGAAGACAGTTTGGTGAGTTCTTAAAAGGAAAATAAAATCCCAGAAAAGTTACACATACTGGACAACACAGTTTGGGGAATCAGAGACACAGGATATGGAATTTGTGTATTTCAACCGCAACCAACTCCTAAAGTAAGGTAAGGTAATTCCTAAAGTATTTCTAGCAAGTGTCACCTATGAGAAAATAAAATCCAGGTAAATACACTAGTCTAAAATAAAAAACAGGCCAAACAATTCTACATTATTTCACCTACCCTTCTGATCAGACATCATCCCTTTTGGACATGGAACACAATCATAGCAGCAAAATTTCTCTCCTTCTTTCTTTCTCTTGTGGTGGCCAGGATAACAATTATCATTACACACAGAATGGGGAAGCACCTGTGCAGAATCATAAAAAGATCAGCATTACCAAAATACATTTTAAACTTCAGTTATCTACAGGGATTGTCTTTTGATAGAAAATGGTGATTACGCCAAGTTTAGTCCATGGAGCACAAAGGTAGCATTTTCTTGGGCAATTGTTTGGAACAAAAATGGATGTGATGAATTAATGCTTCAGCAATTTTGAATAGTGACCAATATGAAAAATACTTCATTTTGCCCAATAATTTTAAGTGCAGTAATCCCTCCACATTCTCTAGGGTTAGGGGCACAGGACCCCCGGGAAATTGAAAAAAACTGTGAATAACTCTAGGCCCTCCCAAACCATATTTAACACTCACAAAAAAGTATGATCACCATATTCAACCCACCATGAATTCCTTTGAGGCATCAGGGTTCCTTCACAAGGCAGAAGTGGCTGGGCTGGTGAGGCTTACTGCCACCTCCAGTGCTGCCCCACACCATTTTTAATAGAGACTTACAAACCTTGTTTGCAGTTTCTCAGTCTCACAAGGCTTGCAGTCTCTATTAAAAATGGCTTAGTGAGGCAGCAGAAGTGACAGCAAATAATCCGTGAATAATCAAATCTGCAAAAGTGAAACCCAGAAATGTCGAGGGCTGACTGTATTGTTAGGTAAAAAGAGGTGTTTATGAGAAAAGTCACAGGGCTTCATTATTTGCAGGATTTGGGAATCTCATAAAATAATACAGATGGTCATGAAATTTCAGTAGGGTTAAAGGTGAAATCCGCTGAGACAGAAGTGCAAAAAATGTTAAACTGGCTTTCTATACATAAATATTAGAACTCCAGAAGTTTTGGGGGAGGTGACAAAAAGAATACTTGAAATATTCTCATTTTCATGTTTGTTGGGAAAATAAAGGTATTTCAGGATTATTTAGAAAAAGTTGCATTTGTAAGAAACTGTAGATTTAGGACAAAAGGGCATGTCTTCACAGAAAGTCTTTTTCTGACAAAAATGTTGTAACTTGCACAAAGGTCTGTCCTGAGCCAAAATAAACATGAACAAGAACATGAAAAAGTGTTGCCTGTAATCTCTAAGGGCATTCTGAATTCCTTTTTATAAAGTTTTTTTTTTAAAAAAAGAAAGAAACCATGGACCAGTTCTACACAAGAGGATCAGTAGGGGAATGGGGATGCCCTCTATTTTAAGGTATTCCAGATGTTATCTGCTCAATAGAACTGAGATCATAGCAAAGATCAAAGGAATTTTTGAAGTGTTCTGCACATTCCTGTTTTCCATTTACTCCTTGTGCTTGTGTCTTACTTCATTTTATACATTATTTTGTGGCTCTTCCAATTTAAAAAAAAAAAGCTAAAATTATTTTCTCATAAATAAATAAAGCACCTAAGATCTAGTTTTTGCAAATGAAATTGTTTCGATGGTGGTTTTTACCTTGTCACAAACTCCTGAACTTAAAAATTGTGATAGTGCAGAGGTTAGGGGAATAACATCATTTAGATCTAAATATCTTTTTCTTGCTCAGGAACAGACATGAATTTAAAAATAAAACAAAATGGTTCCTTAAGCAGTTTGTTACCTGAAAGTCCCCCAGATTCTAATCTCACCAAAATGAAATATTTTATTATTATTCAGAATAATTTAATGCACTTGAAAAACCTCAGCTTTGTCTCACCTGGTTAAAATGTCTGGGCCACACAATCTTGTCATCACTTATGGTCAGCTCTTTGCCTGGAAGAGCCCAGGGTTCCAGTCTCCCAACATTTACTCTAACAAAAGAGTTATTTGGGAAAACCACCCAGTTGGTAACATCAAAACCTGTTATCAATTTTCCATTTTGATCAAAACTCACAGTGTCTCCAGCACTGTTGTTGAATGAGAGGTTCCTGAGGAAATGATGGAGCTAGGTTGAAAAAGAAAATGAATCCAAGGGATCATTTATTTATTTACTTACTTACTTACTTAAGTATTTGTATTTTATGTCATGATATCTCAAGGGTGTGTACAAGCAAAATTGATATAAGCACCTTAAAACAAGTTAAAACAGTAAAAATAATTTAGAAACATATTAATCGAGTTCACAAGTCAAAAGATGATTAAAGCAGTTTAAAACCATGGGCATAAACGTTTTGGGATAAATCAGGCTCTGAAGGCATTTCTGAACAACCAAATTTTAATTAGCACATAAATGAAGCCATGTGCCATTCAGTCTTCTGAAAGGACAGCATTCCACAACCGAGGTGCCACAACTGGGGGAAAAAACAGCTTCTCCCATATCTTCACACAGTTTTGCCCTCATTGCTAGAACATAGAAGAAGCCCCCGCTCAGCAAATTTCAATATTTGGCATGCATATATAGCAACACTCGTTCAAGTTTTGATGTCCCAAACCACTTATGAGTCTAAATGTCATCACAAGCCCTTTGCATTCATACCAGAGGTGTACTGGAAGTCACCGTTATTCTTTTAAAATCAGCGTTCCTTTATACCTATATGGCATTCAAATCAGTAATTGTTTAATGTTAGCTGCGGCTTCCATAATAAGGTCTTAACACTTCTACAAGTACTAGCTCATACAAAATGGAAGTACTTAGAGGGCTGGTCTTCCTATAGAATACATGCTTTAGATGGAAGATCAGGAAAGAATGGGATATTTTATGTCTCTATAGGGCTCTCGCAGGCACAAATAGCTTAACATTCAGTAGGTAGTCCCAACTGTTGTGAGAAAATGGCTCAGTGGCAATGGTCTTTGGAGCTATTTAGTTCACATTTCATTCTAAAAATAATAATAAAAAACCTCCCCTTTCTGAAATAAGAAAGGTAAACCTATAGACATTAATCTGTCAATTAACAGGGGGAAAAAGTTCTTGATAAGTGCTCTGCTACTGTTTACTGGTCTATGACCATAATAAACAATATCTATCTATCTATGCTACTGATTCGTCTGCCCTGATCAGCACTTCAGGAAAACAAAAGACAAATGAGATTAACATAAAATTGCTTGTAAAGGGTCACATACATTTTGGATGTGTTATGCCTTGATGGCTTCGCACAGGAGGAAACCATGCCCTTCAAAGATCAGAATTCAGTTTTCTTTTTTTTTCTTTTTTCACTCAGAGGAAGGCTATTTCTTTCCTCAAATAGTAGGATTTAATGGTAACAAATCTGGATTTGTGACCAGAAATCTAGAGGAATATTTTTAGATGGGAAAATACATTTATCAGTCAACCATACATGACCATGTTTTTTAAAGAGTAGTGGTATGCAATTACCAGAAAATAGCTGAAACTTCTGGAACACCACTTTCCATCATTCTAGTAACCTTTTATGCTTAAAGATGCATTTGTATACAGGAAAAGTGCCTGTCACAACATAGAGAGTATTATAGACTAGCATATGTTCTAGTGATTGGGGGCATGTGGATGGAAAATAACATTGAAAGGCTAGTGTTGAAAGGTGAGTGAATTCTGACACTCAAAATTGAGAAATATTACCTTCTGCATTAGGTTATTCTTTTCCATGCGAACTATAGTACAACCTGAGGTAGCAGGGACCTCTGGGTCATCGTGAAGAACAAATTAGAGTGGGCCATTGGCCATGTGTAAATCTATATGTTTGAAATGCAGTTACCTGCCACGACTTGACATTATGCAATCCAGTATTCTCTTCTTCTGTCAATCTTCTGTACTTAGATCTCGATAGATATCTGGCATGCAAAGCATGTACCACAGCATAGACAGCATTGTAAACATTGTAACTGTGGCCTATCATTCTCATTTCAAACAAGGTACTAGGAAGGCTCTCCAGTTTCTCATCTCCAGTGCACAATTCTTTCTTGTCTTCATGCACATTGGGATTTTTTAATGGACAGTTGAATGCCTGCTCCCAGAGATCCTGAATGAAGTTGTCTCCTTTTATCCAGGAAGGCTTTACAGTGTGAACAAATTTTTGGAATCCTGGGGGCTGGTTGGAGTGAACTGTGAAGGATATGGCACCATGGAAATCTTGCAGATCCCACAATTTTTGAACAGACAGAGATTCAAAATTCCATTGGGACGTTACAATCCACACTTTAGCCAGGGGTGGGAAATCATAGAAAGAGACAATCAACAGCAGCATTCTCAAATTTTGCCAAGATGGAGGTTCTCCATGTACAACACATACATTTGCTTTTCTTTCCAAAAGAACTGGATAAGTTTCTAGCAGCTTGAGGAGTGAACCTGAATACTCCTCCAGATATGTCCGTTTTGGTGTTCTGAGTATGAATGCATAACAGATGCTATTCTGGGTAAACAGTGGCTCTGCGGTCTGCAAAAACTTGTCCCCATAGTCATCATCCATAGCCAAAAGACCAACCCAAGTCCATCCAAAATGTTGAAGTAATCGTACAATCCCAACATACTGATGAATTTCATCTGGGACCATCTGGTACAAAAATGGGAACAATGTTTTATCACCATGTAATGGGGAAAACGACCCATATGTGAGCTGAAAGAAATAGTATCTCTAAGAATTAAATGGTTGAAAAAAGAATGTACACTAGGAATTCCAGGTGCCCAGGCAAATGTCCTACCTGTGGCATCTTGTAGGGAGTCACAATGAGGGCCATAATAGTAGAAGCTTCAGTCAGAAAACCTCCAATGACAGCAATAATATTTTCCTGATCATCACATAAAAAGTTTGGGATAAATCTCTGGTAGGTGGAAAGCAAGCTCAGGATGGCCTTATAGGTCATCCTTGCAGTGTAGTAGCTGTTGAGTATGTGGGAACCCAGAGTAATGTTAGGTAAGATTTTGGGATGTTCATTTATCTCTTTCACAGCAAATAACAAGGCCAGGATGTGCTGGTACATCTTTGGCACTGAACTGGAATGAGAGTTCGCAGCTTTTTGAAATAACAGAGAGTGCATTATTCACCTTTATTGATCTGACTTATATGTTTTCAAGGTTCAAGCACAGTTTGAAATTAACACTGACAATATATAAAGTATTTTCTCCTCCTGGACCATGGGAAAATAAAGGAAGGTTGGGACAGCTGGCTTAAATATCAGTGAGGTGGTAAAGCTATTCTCGTTTTTAATAGGCATTATAAAGGAATTATCCAAGCTGCTAAACCCTGTTCCCCAAATAGCTTTGGCACTTTGGATAGTTTCTTTAAAGTTCAGACAAAATCCACAGTAGATTCACTTACTCCCTATTGTCAAAGCCACCAGCCTTCCCGTTTAGAGGGAAAAGCAAGATATCTAGGAAAAAATCATAATTACATTCTCCCGAAGTGTGCTTTAAATGGACAAAACTATGTATAATCACTGCTATGTTAAATACTACCTCTACAGATTTTTTTATTTCTGAACACAGAAACTACCAACAAGACAAAAATGTCCATTTACTCTATGTGCAATGTTACACTTTGAAGCATTTTTTAAAAAAACTGAACTCAAAAGAGTAACAAAGAGGGAGGGGGAGGGGAAAAAGAAGAAGCGCAGCAGCACCTTTAAGTTTTTCTTTTTCTTTTTTTTTCTTTTTAACTACTACAAAGGAAACATGAGAGTCCTTTCCACAATGTTGTTTTTTCTCATTATTATTTCATATTGCTCATTTGTATTTGAGTGAAACAATAAATATGCAATACAATGATACACCTTCTAGAAAGTGTGAACTGCCTACGTGCAGGTCCATAAGCACAGTGGAGAATCCCCTTGCAAGTTGAAAGGTATTAGACAGATCCTGAAGAACATCAATTCACACCTTAAAGTTTTACAACTGAAATGTTATAGCAATCAAGCAGACTACATTTCCTTCACGTATTTACAACTATTTACATTTCATATACTCCGTCTGCTGAATATACTTTTGGCACCAAATCCAGATTTGTGCCTATTTGATGTACAACAAGACCCAGAATTAAACAGGGGAAACTACAGAGATGAATACTAGACAATATAAAAATAGTGAAGTATAATAATATAAAATACAGATGTTTATCATGAAGGATAAGCATGGATGAAAAAAAATGAGATAGAAGGTGGGAGAGAATGGGAGCTCAGAGAAAGTCATTATCACACATTCCATCATTGTGCTTGTTCTGTACAAATTGCTCCTTTGTAAACTCAAAGATTTCACGGCTGGAATCCATGAGTTGTTATGGGTTTTCCAGGCTTTGAGACCATATTCTATTAGTATTTTGTCCTGACGTTTTGCCTGCATCTGTGGCTGGCATCTTCAGAGGATGGCCTCAAAGCCCAGAAAACCCACAACAACTAATTGCTCCTTTCCTTAGATTTGAGTTTCTAACATACAGAATCATTTCCCAATGTTGCAACCTAACCATTTATTTTATTTAATTTTATTATTTATATCTCACTTTTTTTCCCAGCATGGGACCTAAGGCTATTTGCAACAAGGTTAAAACAAGATAGACTTAAAATCCTGATGAAAAAAAGTTAGTTAAACTTTTAAACAGTTAAACAAACTATCATATTAAAATGCAAAGCCACAGCAGGAAATCTTGCCAAGAAAACCCCATGATTGGTTCACTATAGGGTCATCATAAGTCAGAAATGACTCAAAGGCACACAGCAAGAACAACAGCAATCATATTTAAAAAGTATTATTTTAAAAAGTATGGAATAATAGTTTCAAGAACATAAGAAGCTTAAAGGTAAATCACATACACATACTGTAATGAGACCCTTTTGCCTGATCAGTTTATCAAGTGTCTATTGAAATGAAAAGGTTTTTGTCTTCTAATAAAGACATCATTCAACATAAATTGCATTTAACTTTGCTATGAGGCTACTATTCTCATACTGAAACACGAGCCTTGTCAGGGAAGGAAGGAAGGAAGGAAGGAAGGAAGGAAGGAAGGAAGGAAGGAAGGAAGGAAGGAAGGAAGGAGGGAGGGAAGGAAGGAAGGAAGGAAGGATTCCTTACACAGCTTCATCAATCAATGTGCGCATGGGCTGTTCAGTGAAAGCAGGGCTGATGTGAAAGAGGGAGACTTGAGAAGCAACCATGCCAATCATAACTTTGCCTCGCTGATAAAACTGATGAGATATGGGAAGGAGATGATTGTATCCAGTGCAATTTATAGACTGTATCTTGCATACAGCATGAAAGAGCAGAATAAGCAGCAACAGGGCTACCGTCACCATCCTCATGCCAAAAATTCCTTTCCAGCTGAACATTCTCAAAGTTCCAGTCATTGTCTATTTCATCCTGAGAAGGTCTTGTTGTCTGACATATCCCAAAAGAAATATCTCAGTCAAGGCAACTCTGGCTTTTTGAAAAAAAGGCTTTATTTCAGATTTCTTACCAGCAACTCTGGCAAATACTCATATTAGAATATTTCTCTAGATGAGATATTGGAGCGGCATTTTCTCCTTCCTCTATCTCACCTCTCTCTCCATCTCCCTCTTGTTTTCTTTCTTTTTTGTGACTAAGTTAATAATGTATCTTTTATGAAGCCTACATTCTCATTTATGAGAAAGAAAGAAAAGTTAAGTCATGGGAGACTTGATTTTTTTTGTTAGCTACATAGATTGCTGGGTGATTAAATGGCAGGAGGTTAATTTAAAGTGAACAGAGTTATCACAATAGAGAATAACAGAGACCTGCCTATGACTACATTCAGTCTTTGACAATACACTGAGCTAATATAGCTTCTTTCAGAATTGTTGATCTTGTTCCTATCCCTTACAACTACATTGGAGAGCAGGATGAAGGTGGGAACACTGTAATTTTGATAATGACAGGGTAATCATGTTCCCTCTTGCCTCAGCATTTTCTGTGGCATCAGACATGTGACAATATCTAGAAAAGTATATAGTAATTGTCCTTTTCTGCTTTGAGTTGTTGCAGAAAGGAAGTGCCATATTGTCAAGAAAGTGCACATTTCCATACGTCAAGTATAACAGAAAATGCTTTTTTATTCTATTATTAATTTTTATCCTACTTTTCTCCCAGCATGGAATTCAAGGCAGCTTGCACTTAGGAAAACAGTATAACTTTTAAAAAAATTTTTTAAAAACTCTTAATACAAAATTTCAAACACAAATTTCATTGATTATATCAATGTTGTGAACAAATTAACAAACAAACTGTGGACATTTAATTCAGGTTCAGTTGACAGATTTAAATTGCTATTTATTTTTAACATTGAAGCCAATCAATAAAATGAAATCAAAGTAACAATGTAATTATTTGCATTGCAATCTTATGCCTGTATACTCAGAAAAAAGGCCTACTGATTTCAATGCATGTAATCTCAAGCAAGCGGATACAGTTTTGCAGCCTGACATGCTGACAAAGTATGGGATTGTTGCACTTCCATGACTGTAAATGAACAGTGTCTGATAAGTCATTTGTATAATATTTCAATGCTATTTACTATTTGTCTTTTTTTTAAAAAAGGATACATAATGCACTTTTCAGATAAGCAAAGTCATTTGGGAAAGTCTGCCTCATATTATATTGCCCCATGATGTCATTTGTACATCACCAACCTACTTGACTATAGATACAGCAGAATCATTTTTGTTACAACCACAATCTACACGTCTTAGAAAAAAAAATAACTCAGTGAACTTAATTGTGAAATCATCTCAGAATTGTGGGGCCAATATTGCAAAGGCCCTCTTCTCACACACTCATCTGCACTATATCATTATTCTATAAGGCTAAAGTATTCACCACATGTACTGAATTGAGACTAGACGTAAGAGAAGCCAGTTCTTCCAACAGCCCAGACCAAGGTCATTGTAAACTGAAAGGCAGCATTTGCAAACTGTGTTCCCAGTTAAAGATATAGTGAGAAACTTATGAAAACTGGTTTGCTGGGGGGAAATGTAGTAAACCAGAGGTGGGGGGAATTGAGCAGTCCTCTAGATATCAGATTGCAATCTCCGTTAGCCCTAGCCGCTTAGCCAATGGCAAGATTGATAGGAGTTGCAGTGATAACCATGCATTACCCCTTGAAGATACTAATGCTTCACCAGTTTTACCACATATATCAATTTGTTCTTCAAGTCAGACTACCACTGAACTCCTCAAACTGTTCATGGCTTCCACTATCCTCTAAGATCTGAAGGATCTAAAGGGAAGTGAGGATCATATAGGTAAAGGTTTAGTTATTGGCCTTGACTATGACAGAACCCTTGTTATGGGCCCATGGATCCCTCAAGTTTTATATGGTCTGATTGACAAAATATGATTTAATTGACCAATACATTAATTGGTATTGATATAAAATGGAACCTGAGGTGACTGGAAGGTCAAGCTGAACAGAGGAAAATTACTGACTGAACATGTGTGATTGCAAGGCAGGTCAGCAGATCCCCTCTAGGTGCAGCCAAAGTCATTGCAATCAGATTGTCAAGCAACTTCAGAGATAATAGGCTTAAGCTGAAGCTAGAACATCTCTGATAGCAAAAGGAAAGTTCCCACTGAAACATTGATTTTTTCAGACCTGTTCCCTCATACCTGACTGTTTTCTGGCATAGTCTCTGTACCTCTTCACAATTACAGAGTATTATGACAGTCCTTAACTCTTTGTCACCTAAGGCTAACACTATTAACTTTGTTGAGACCCTATCTGGACAATCTCCATTGTTTGATCGGCTAGATAGCCATTCACATCTATGCCCTCAAGGCAGTTTCAGGGTATAAGAACTCCCTGTTTTGAGCAGTTTGATGCAGTACTTCACTTGCTGGTTACTACACTGGCTTCCAAACAAGTACTGTCCTTATGTGCTTGTGACACTGTAGGTTTATTTCCAGTCTCTTAAGTTGATTTCCAGCCTTGCAAGACTGGAAATTCCCTCCCAGTGTTTTACTAGGGTTCTTGCCAACCTTCTAAAGCCAACTTCCACGCATGGAACGACTGGCAATCTCCCAGCTCTATCAGGTATGCTACCACCACCCCCCCTGAATTAAGAATCATTTGGACAGGACAGGAGGGACCCTACCCAATCTCTAAGCATAAGGATCTTCCACCTCCCCCTTCCCCTGAGTGAGAGGTCCTATGTAGCGTGTGCCAACCCTGACATGGAAATGGAGAGAAACGGAGGTTTATAGAAGTGTTTTAATCAAGGCATGCAAATAAACAATATCACACTTGGGAGACTCCCCTCTCCCAGGTACACTTAGTTACAAGAATTTACAAAACAGATATAACAGCACAGATACATTCTTAAGATCAGCCAATTCCCAAAATAACAACATCCCTAACGCGACTAACTACTTATTTCTAGTTACTCACAATTAGGTTATAGGCGTAGATGGTCTAAAGGAGAAGAGAGGGGGTGGGTCCAGGAGACACGGCATGCTGCCAGCTCCACTGGCCCAGCTCTCCTCTCTCTCTCTCTCTCTTTCTCTCTCTCTCTCTGGCCACATGGCCTCTCAGAAGTTTTATATTTTCCTCCTTGGAAGGATCTGGAAGCATCTCCAAGATGCCCACCTCTTTTCCTTTTGGTTGGTCAATTCTCACCTTGTGACCTGTGATGCTGACCCTTTCCTTTTGGTTGGTCGACTCTCACCCTGTGACCCTTGATGTAATCACAACATCTCATTAACCCTTGGTTTACCTGAAGAGGGAAGTATCTCCCTTTGATAAGCCTAGATAATGGAAAGCCCCATTATCACAGTGCTACTCTAAACCACATTGCTGTATTCTTCACTGATCTTTGGGTCAATAATTATTGTCCAGTCCTTAAAACTCCTTCCTTTATCCTTCAATTAACTCTTGTGTGAAGGTGTGAGTGTTTGAATGTTTTGTATGCATGACTGAACTTTCAATAAAACACATTTTAGCTTATTTTGGAATGTCTTGCTTGTTCTTTCCAGCAAGACCCAATAAAAATTGTGGAAAAATCTCCTTAGGTTACCCCCCTCTCGCAGGCCTTCTAATTTGGGCTAATTAATTCCTCATCTTTGAATAGAGGTACTGGCATCACAGGTGAACCCCTGAGTCAAGTGGCAAGTTCTTGAATGACTATGACCATGAGTGTTTTTATGTGATCTGGCAGACCGTCTAGTATAGAAATACAGATAATATTTTGTCAAATTCTACTGGCAAAATTGAACCAAAGGGGAGCCAAAATAAAGTTTAAGTATGTTTCAGACAAATTAGAAGAATGTATTAAATTGTTAAATCATACATACATGCTAATAGATCATGCCACAAAGGAGGTAGCAGTAGTTTGGTATGGAGTAAGTGTCAGCACATTTAAGATGGGAGCCCAACTAAGATATGGCTTCTCATATCTCCTCATTATAGCTTGGATAGAGATAGTCATTGTTTTTATGACACATCTACCACTAGCATTTCAAGCAAATTCTGTCTCAGCATAAAGACACAAAACTACATTATCTCGTTTTTTTCTTCTTCTCAGGAATTGCTCCCTGTTATTCAACTCAGGCCTCAAAACAATGATGTAGCATTTAGGGGAAAAGATACATCCCAGTAATCCAGCACTGGAAGGCAAGATGGAAAAGATCTCCACAGCCACCATATATTTTCCTTTTGTGCTCAAATATGTAGGAACAAAAAGAACCCAAACACTGCAGAACACCAACATGCTGAAAGTGATGAATTTGGCCTCGTTGAAACTGTCAGGTAACTTCCTGGCTAGGAAAGCCACAAGGAAGGTGACAGTAGACAGCGAGCCCAAATAGCCCAAGACACAGTAAAACACTGGAGGTGAGCCCTCATTGCATTTTAGTATGATTCCCCCATCCAGCGAATGCATGTCCACATCTGGGAACGGGGGAGAGGTACCTAGCCAAACTATGCAAACATTTGCTTGAAAAAGGGTAAATAAAAGGACAACAGATTTTGCCAGTGCTTTTCCCACCCATGCTCTCATCTTGGATCCAGGTTTGGTAACCTTGAATACCAGAATCACAGTAATGGTTTTTGCCATAACATTTGAAAGAGCCACGGAGAAAATAATACCAAAGCCTGTTTGCTGAAGAAGGCAAATGACCTTTCTTGGTTGTCCAATAAATAGCAGGGTGCAAAGGAAACAAAGTAAGAGGGAGGTGAGGAGAATGTAAGAGATGCTTCTGTTGTTTGCTTTGACTATAGGTGTGTCCTTATTTTTTATAAACAGCCCAAGCACTAAAGCTGTGACCAGAGAAAAAGAAATAGCCAAGACAGCTAGGATCATTCCTAATGTTTCCTTGTAAGAAAGGTAGCTCAGAACCCTGGAAATGCACTGAGTTTGTTTTGCATCAGGATATTCATCTTCTGGACATCTGACACAGGAATCCATACCCGGAAAAAAAGAAAGAATTGCATAAAGTTCTTGCAATTCATTTAGAGGTGAATTAGAAGTAAATATTTACAGAAAGTAATGACATTCTTTTCTTATATTTCCTGCATTGGATGGAATATATCCTTGCAGGCATCAGCCCTTCTTATTTCATGCATAAATATCTTCTTCTTCTACAGAAAAAAAATATTCATATATCTCCTGTTCTTGTTCTTCCTAAAGAGTTTGTGGATCATGCTGAGCTGGTATTTTGTGATTAAGGCCATTTCCACACTACACTGTTATAGCACTATTATTCCACTTTCAACATTCTGTGGAATTCTGGAATTTGTAATTGGAGATGGCCCTCTCTATGCTGCAAAACCCAGGGTTCCATAGGATGTTAAAAGTGGAATAATAGCACTATAACAGTTTAGTGTGACAATGGCCTGAGTTGTTTTTTTCAAGGATCCAGGCAATCTCTGATTCAGATCCTACCTCTAATGTTGAATAGGAAAAGCTATTCTTTCTCATCTTTAGCCCTCATCTTTAATAAAGAAATAATATTACTGGCATACCTTGTAATGTTGGTAGTAAAATACTGGGAATATTTATTCGCGATATTTTCCCATATCTTTTTGCTATTGATTTCGTTCATATGTTGTTTTTACTTGAATTTGGCATGTACTATATTCCCTGTCTTTCCAGTTCTGGCACATGAACCAGTTATGTTAGTTCCAAGAGAAATAGTATGTGGCCATGGTGATCTATGTTTTGACAAAACAATGATATTAATGTAACATAGAGAATGTGGCTTCATACTGCAGCTCCCATATTGTAGAGAGGGTATTATTTTAATGTGCTAAAGAAGATATTATTGTCTGTGGAGCTTACTTTGAGGAGTGCAGGGAAATTTACAAAATATGATAGTAAGCACGTGGTATTACTGCAACATAGAGCAATGAAGATCTCATACTGCAACTCTCATAACTCTGAGATGGCATTTCTGTGATATGTTCAATGTGGGGCTGCATTAAGAATTATGTTACTTTATGTGTTCCAAAACATGACTGTAATTTATTTAATAAATAAAATAATACTTAAAGTGGATGTAGTTATTGGAACCAAGTGCCTGTTACTGGAAGAGGTTTATATCTTCCACAGGAAGTCTACCTTGCCCATTCTTTGCACCTTTTAGTTTTAATTGATATTCGATCAATGGAATAGCACACATTGCTTTATGTTTCCTAACTTTTGACTATCATCTCTCTCTTCAGAACTCCCTCCCCCCAAAAAAATGATTCTATTCTTCTAAAATCATACAAGAAGGATATTGACAAGCTGGAATGTGTGCACTGGAGGGCAACCACAACAATGAAAGGTCTAGAAAGCAAACTTTATGAGGAACAGCTCAAGGAGCTCAGTACTTTTAAACTGGCGAAGAGAAGATAGACAGGTGACCTGGTAGCCACCTTTAAACATCTGAAGGGAAAATGAAGTGAACTTGTTTTCTGCTGCTCCAGAGACAAGAACAAGAACCAATGGATTCAAAGTACAAGAAAAGAGATTCCACCTAAACATTATGAAGAATTTCTGTACTGTAAGAGCTGTTTGACAACGGAACAAACTGCCTCAGAGAGTGATGGGATCTCATTTATTAGAGATCTATAAAAAGAGCTTGGATAGGAATGCTTTAGTTGTGCATTTTTAGGAGGGCTTTAGTTGTATATTCCTGAATGGCAAGGTCTTTCTCCCCTCTTTTTTTCCTATACTGTTTTATTAAAAAATAAAAAAAATTGTATTGTACTTATTGCTTATTATCTGATACTTAATACAACATATAATTATTACAAACCTCATTTCTCTCCATAACTCTGTGTCTACAGTGTATAAAATATGCATTATTTATTATATTTATATTCTGTATAACTGATAACACTTCTGACACTAAACTTATTCAAATCTCAATGTTTGTTCATGTTTCATGGATTGGATGGTTATTGAGTTTCCTTCCAGCTCTTTCTGTCTTTGATTCTATATTGAGGAGAGTCAAGAAGTATATATCCTTCAATTATCTAAATTAACAGAGAGGCAGGGGAACAAAAAGCATGGCTGACGCTATACCAATAAAGGCAAAAAAAATTCAAATGACAAATCAACCCTCCTGCCAGACTAACTTTCTCATACCTACTTAGATATAACTGGAGTCCATAACTAAAGACTTCTAAAAATGAAACATACGTTACACTATGGAGATTGTTTGGCACTTCTGAACATTTTTATCTCCTACCCTTCTGGTGAGAGATCATCCCTTGCGGACATGGAGCACAATCGTAGCAGCAAAATTTTTCTCCCTCCTTCTTTTTCTTGCTGTAGCCAGGATAGCAGTTGTCATTGCAGACAGAAAGGGGCCGCACCTGCCCAGAACATGGAGGATAATCATCAAACAGCAAGTGTGTATTGAGTGGATCTGCAAATAGCTGGTTGTTGGTTTATGTATACCAGAAAATGTCACCCTATCTTGGTTCAGAATGGAACTTCAGTGACTTTGGAGCCATACAGAAAAGTTCTCATCACAGAATCAACAGAATCCAAGACATAAAACTGGAGGTGGCTGATAACAATATATTTTGTTTCCCCTCAAACCAGATTTCTTCAGTCTTCATCAAATCTCTCATGAGCAAGAACCAAGTTCCCTTTCTCCATGCTACTTTTGGCTTGAATATAATATAATATACTGACTTTCTGGCACTGGACTCTGCTCTCTGCTGAAAGGTTTATCATAGCCTTATAGCATGGCTTCCTGCTTTCCTCTGCCACTAGCTCCAGTCTCCAGATCTTCTCCAAGCTGTCTTATCTGAGGTTAGTAGTTCTGTTCCTCAGCCTTCTCCTACAGCCACCAAGCATTTCCATTTGACCTTGGTCTCTATCAACAGATGATGGACATCTTTTCTTAAACGTCACGTAAAAACATGATCAGATTCCCTGATCCCTTATACTATTTATGGACCTAGCTGCAAAGCAATTCTAATGACCCCTGGACTAACTTGAATTGACCTTTAATGTCTACTTGTTACTTACACAAATAAAAGCATGTCTTCTCTCCAGCTGTCCTGTTGAATCTCCCTTTCCATAACAATCATAGCAAAGACAATAATAGCTGTTTGAAGTCAACTATTCACTAGCAAAGCCAGACCTCTGGCCTGGTCATTTACATTTCAGGCTCTCTCTGAGATATCTCAGTAAAATATAAACATTCAAGACATCAGAGATGGAAAGTTAGAAGGAATGGCTCAACAGGTTAGATTTTATCATTCAAAAGTTAACTCCCCCCCTGCCCTTTTATTTACTCTAGCCTGTACAGCTATGGCTTACCTGATTAAAACTTTCGTGCCACACAATTTGGTTATCATTAATAATTAATTCTTTGCCTGGAGGAGCTTGGGGATCTAGTCTTCCAACTTTGACTCTGAAAAGCGATCCATTAGGGAACATCAACCAGTTTGTAACATCAAATCCTGCAAGTAATTCCTTATTTTCATCAAAGCGCACAGACTCTCCAGCACTGTTATTGAATGAGATAATACTTAGAAAATGATGAACCTAGAGTATGTGAAAAAAGAGAGGTTTTGAAATTTCTACTGGGAGTGTTTTTAAAGCCATGTCTTAACTAACATTTAGATTACTTCTCCTTTACAATGTGTTGATTTTATATTTTTAGCTCCATATTTGGCTCCATATGAGTGGCCAGGAATAAACCATATACTTTTTTAAAAACAAAAATCTATAATGGGTTTTAGCCAAACAATCATGCTCAGAGGATACCATTTGGAATCAAGTTACGAAGAAGTGGAAAAGGTTACCATTTGGAGCTAACCTAAATCCCATTGATTTCACTGGATTTATTCTAAGCATGACTCAGTTTGATATGATCCAATGAGACAAGTCTTAATCCAAGGAGGAGAGTTGTTGCTGCTGCTATTGTTAACTGCAGAATTAAAGTTCCTGTCTCCTCTACATCCTGAGATAAACTAACTTAACTAAAATGTTTTGAATTGTGATTACCAGCCATGGGTATACATTCTGAGGTCCTAGTTTCTTTCTTTTTAGCAGTCTCCCATGTTTGAATTGAGATTCAAATATGGCATTCAAGGCATGTGCCACAGTATAGACAGTGTTGTAAACATTGTAGCTGTGGCCAGTCATATTCATTTCAGAGTACCCGGAAGTGTCTCCAGTTTCTCTTCTCTATGCAGGATTTTAGCTCTCCCTGGCTCTTAGGTATTCTTAATGAGCAACTGAATGATTGTTCCCAGAAGTCGTGGATAAAACCATCTTCTTTGACCCAGGAAGGTCTTATCATCTCAATGAACTCTTGGAATCCTAATGGTTGATTTGAGTGGACAGTGGAAGATAGGGAACCATGGAAAGTTTGTATATCCCAGATTTTTTGAACAGATACTAATGCAAAATCCCAATGGGATGTAACAATCCATACCTTTCCGAGAGCTGGTAATGCCAAGAAGGGTGCCATAAACAGTAAAATTCTCAAATGCTGAAAGGATGGATATTCTCCATATACAAGGAATGCATTAGCTTTTCTCTCAGTGACAACTTGATAACTTTTCCAGTGCTCTAAAAGCAAATCTATCAATTCGTCCACATAGGTCCGTTTTGGTAGTCTGATGATGAAGGCATCACAGATAGTGTTCTGGGAAAGCATCGGTACCATTGTTTGTAAAAATCTATCTCCTTTGTCATCATCCACCACACCAAGTCCAATCCATGTCCATCCAAAATGCAGAAGTAATTGCACAATTCCCCTGTACTGTAAGGTCTCGTTTGGGACCATCTGATAGAGAAAAGGGAAGTGGGTTTTGAAATCTTCCACTGGCAAAAATGAGCCATATGTTATCTGAAAACAAATTTTGAGGATTTTAATTTTCAGATGGACTGTAGGCAAAGGTACAGTGATTGAATAAGTACAACTTACCTGTGGGATTTTGTAGATTGCGGAAATGACAGCCACATTGGCTGAGATTTCAGAGATATATCCTCCAATGAGAGTGATCACGTTGTTCTGTTTGTGGTATTTGAAGTTGGGGACAAACCTATGTTGTGAGGAAAGCAGGTTCAGGGTGGTTTTGTATGTCATTTTTGCTGTGAAATAGCTGTTGAGGATGTGGAAACCCAAAGAAAGATTTGGGAGAATGTTGGGATTCTTGTTTACTTCTTTGACAGCAAATGCCAAGGCCAGGATGTGCTGGTAGTTCTTGGGAATGGAGCTATAAGAAGAGTTGCAAGTTATTTTATCAAGCAGTGATAATAGCTGTAATTTTATCAGAAACAGAAGAAATATATTTGTACTCCTCCTAATAAATTATCTCCAGCTTTCAAGGCTGATGTAGCATAATATCATATAAGATAAATATTGAAGGAAGAAGAAACAAGCCATTTGAAAAACTATTCCTCCCACTAAGAGACAAAAGGTTTTTCGGATCATAGTAGTTCTTAATAAATGACAGCCTAAATTTACTGAAGCCAGTCCCTTTGCGTAGAAAGGCCCTTTCCACAGGATGCTCTCATCCCAGCATGGAGACAGGAGAGGAGAGGGACCATGGTAATGCTTCTGCATGATGTCATCATGGTACCATCCTTCTCCTGTCACCAGCACGATCACACATTTAATCATTGGTGGGTTTTCCCTATCAATGACCCTTGATTACACGACTCTCCCACACTTACCTGCCCCACAGAAGGCCCAAAAGTGTGATGGAGGCACTTCCTGCCCCAGCACAGCCTAGGAAAGTACCTGGCTGTGCTGGAGAAGGAGAAGGCATGTCCCTCATGCTCCCTTCCATAGGGAGCTGGTCCAGTGCAGAGGGGAGCGCTCCCACCGCACTCCCTTCCAGGCAGGAGCTGCTGCCAAATTCACCACCAGAGCACAACAGGAGAAGGTAGGATTTGGAAAGGGCCAAAGAATAATAAAAGCCACCGAACAACAAAATGCACCCCATAGTGGATAGTTCATGGGTTAGATATGATTTGTCAAGAAATTTTTAAGACAACTGAGACTGTTTTGTTCATGGACATTTTCTGTGATTTTATCAGTTTATTATCATATTGTTGTTGTTGTTGTTGTTATCATTGAGATTGTGTGTATATATAACCATTGCAACAAGAAATATAAGAAGAAATTTAAAAGGGCAATATTATGTCTAGAAAGTATACAGAGCAACCTTCGAAGCGTGCTAAACTGACCTAGATTTGGACCAACTCACATGAATGCATTGTGCCCGTGGGCCACTTCACAGATACACACACAAATGTGCTTACACACACACTTACCTCTAAGTGACAAGACTGTGTTTGTAAATATGGATTCTGTACACATACTTCTATTAAGGAAACAAATTTGATTGGATTCCAAATTTGCTTGGCTTTCAAGCAATATCAGTATTGTCTTTAAAGTCAAGAGACCACTAAGACACCATGCTAAAATACACAGTTACATGAAAATATAGATATATTCATACACATAAGGCAAATTCAATATTTATAAAAATGCATCTAGAAGAAGTAGTAATAGTAGTGGTCAAGTAATCTGGGAACCAGTATGGTATAATGGTCTGAGTGCTGGACTAGAATTCCAGGAGACCAGGTGACATTGGGCAAGTCACACTCTTTCAGCCTCAAAGGAAGGCAATGGCAACCTCCATCTGAACTAATTTTGCCAAGACCTGGTGAAAATGTCCAAATCCAAAAACGTAGCCACTTGTCCATGGCTAGCTTAATAGAAGCCTTGGGTTTCAAGCAGTAGAAAAGATCTAGAATATTATTAAAAGCAATATCAAGACTGAGACAATGATATTTCTAAAATATGATAATACAAACAGAAAAGTTTAATATACAACTGAAAATGCATGAGACAAGGTAGAAAAGGAGATGAGTAGTGGGAAGGAAGTGGTATGACAAAAACTAAGTGTGAGGATAATCCAACCTGTAATTATTTCACAGAACATCTAAGAAATACACAGGACTACTCACTGCAATGGGACACAGGAAGAAAAAATTGTTAGGGATTTAGACCTAGAAATACAATGTAGGAGCAGGGCAAAATAAAAACAGAGAGTAATTATCACAAAGTCCCAATGCCTCACAGCAAAAAGTAAATTGCTTTTTAATGAAAGTCAGTGTTGCTTTATGACATATTCTCAGTTATTATGAGCTGAAAATATTGAAAGGAATAATGCCTTACATTGATTCATCAATCACCATGTGGGCAGGCTGTTCCATGAAAGAGAGGTGATTGTAATGGAAAAATACTTGAGAAACAATCACACCAATAACAAATTCACCTGGCTGGTGAAATCCATGAAGAATGGGAAGAGGATCATCGTATATAGTGCAATTAATAGAATGTTGCTTGCAGACAGTGTGACACAGCAGTTCAAGCACCAATATCACCACTAGTATGATCCTGTTGACAGAACTTTGCCTCCAGATGTCAAGTCCCATGTTTTCATCTACAGCATTATGTGTGGCTTTGATCAGCCTTCAGATGGTGGCAAATTCCAAAGTTACTCAGACCAGCTGCTTTGTTCCGTTAGGAAATCTGTTCATCAATAACTTGGGTTGATGTTAAAGGCTCTTTCCCATAGATTCAATACATTTTTGGTGTCTCCTCACTATATGCTCTGAGGGTGAATGAGATAACTAGAACCTTTCTTCTCCTCTCTGAAAAATATGCTTGGTATTCTGCTCAGCTAACAAAAAAAAGCCTTTGTGTGTTCTTTTTTCATTTTGCTTAATATTTGCTTGGAATTGGGTATTAGAATCCTAATATTTAAATGAGGGGAAAAAAATAGTAAAGAGTGATAGAGTTCTGCTTATCCTTTCATCCAGCTCTGAACAATATGTGGGGTTTTATGCTTTTTTCCAAATGCTCTCTGGACTCTGAAAACTCTTCAGCACCAATTATTTTGATAGTTATAATGACAGTTACAATGATAGGGGAGATCCTGCCTTCCCTGGGGCCTTGTTAGCCTTTAAAGTTACATTATGCATGACAAAACTGCAAAAGTGAATTTTCCAGAAAACTATAAGGGGTGTTTTCTTCTCTGGGGAGGAAAAACAAGTACGCAAGTAAGTAAGTGGCAGCCACGTGATAGGTGCAGGCTGAACGAGCACAGCATTTTATTTTATTTTATTTTATTTTATTTTATTTTATTTTATTTTATTTTGGAATTGGGAAAGACCATAACTACTATTAACCTAAAAGGTTGTGGATGCTGGTGTCCACCCCCAATGCCACCATCTTATTAGAATTTAGAGAAATTATAGCTCAAAGAAGGTCTACAAGAGGATGGTAAGGGCAAGATCTTTTCACTTATGTAGACCAGTACTAACTGCAGAGAGGCTCAAGTTAGACAAAGTACAGTGGTCCCTCCACTTTTGCAAAGGTTCAAGGTGCAGAACCCTCACAAAATTGGAAAAACTGCAAATAATTCCTCTCAATCCCATTTCCATTCGCTTCTGCAGCTCCCCTCTTCCCATTCTTATGCAAAAGGGAACGGAATGAGAGGAGAAGGAGGCTCATGTGAGTCCTCCCTTCCCTTTCCAGAACTCCCCTTGCCATTCCTATACATTTTGTTTCACTGCTGAGAACTCACTCAAGCCTTCCTCTCCCCCAATTCCTTTCCATTTTGCCTTGACGCATTGTTCCACCAGGCCAGATGTATAGAAATGGCAGAGGGAGCTCCAGAAGAGAGAAAGGAAGGCTCACATAAATTTTCCTCCACCCCCCTTTCCCTTTTGCTTTGCATAGGAAGGGGAAGGAGGGAGCTCCAGAGGGGGGAAGGAAGGTTTGCGTGAGCTTTCTCCCACCCCCTTTCCCTTCTGTTTTGCTTGGGAAGGAGAAGGAAGTAGCTCAGATGGGAGGAAGGAAAGCTTATGTGAGCTTTCCCACACACCCCTTTTTCTTCCATTTTGCCTTGGCATGAGTTCTTTGTGTTGGGGTAAAATGCATGGGAATATGAAGAGGAAAATGGGGATGAGGCACACATGCTCAAGAATTATCAAATTCACAAAGGTCAAACTCACAAATGTGGAGGGAAGACTATATTTTATTTGGAATCAACAAACACAGAGGATATCAAAGAACCATACAAGGTTGTCAGAAAATAAGGTGTGAACAGTTGGATAGAGAGAGAAACTGCAAAATAGGGTGATAGTTACCAATCCTGTAGATTAAGGATGAAGTGGAGATGCTCAGACAGCATCTGAGAGTAGCATGGACAAACAGCATTCTGGATGACAAGTATTATGCCCAAAATGCTACAAGTTGCTGGGGCTATAGTGAGGGTTTAAATCCCATTTTAATGGCCTGAAGGGGTGTGACAGAACCTTAAAACTTTCTCATGGGATTGACAAATGGTTCCTGAATAAGTGTTTGCTTTGACACCAGAGTGACAAAATTTAGGGTAATCTTGATAATCTCTTGATGTTTAGACTGGAAGGGGGTGTAGAGAAGGCCTTCATAGGGTGAGATCAAAGGGATGGTCTCCAATCTTCTTATCCCAGCCAGGTCAGAAATGCAAAGAGCTGGGATCAGGGAAGAGATTAGCTTGAACTCTTTATATGCCTCGGTTTTCCACCTAATTCCTTTTGAACTTATGGCCTGACTACATCTCAGGACAGCCTGACATGACAACATACTCTTCTGGTCAGGGTGCCTTTGGTTCATATATTTCCAGACATATGAAAAAGCACATCCCAAAGGAGGGGGTGCAGGGTAGGGTAACATAGTAATGGTTACAGTTGAATAACCTTGGACCCAGACACAGACATTGGTTGACCCACCTGCTGGCCCATGGAAACCCATTCATCAAGCCTTCCTGCTGGAGAGCTACAGAATGACAGATGTCAGCATTTACTCAGGGGGAAGTTACTGTGTGGTTTCCCTGTCACCTGGGAGTGAAGCAGACCAGTGTGCCCCTGAGCTGGGTGTGAACTACAGCCCAAGATGCCTTAAGAGAGCCCTTCATAGCAGTCTCTTAATGGGCCTCTTGCCTATACCCATACGATCCCTTAAGGGAACATCCATACCAGGTTTGACAGTCCCTTGGGCCTTGTCTGTACCCCAAATTGGATCCAGTCTCCATGCCAAAACTATCACAAAAATTGGGGGCCAATCCATCTCCTGTCAAGTCTACTGTAAGCAAGATCAGAGCTCATACTATACTGCCTGCATCAAGAAATCATGCCCCCAATCTCAGATAGGCAGCTTCAACAAAGCAATACAATGTGTCCATATGACACTAAATCTCTGAGTGTTGAATCTTTCTGCTCTACCTCCAGCATTGTCACAAATTTCCCCTATATCCAGGACCCTTTCCACAGGAGGCTCTTGTCCCAGAATGGGGACAGGAGAGGAGCAAGACTGCAACGACACTTCCACAAGACATCGTTGCAGTCCTGTCCTTCTCCCACCACCAACTGGTGCAATTGTGGGGTAAATCATTGATTTGCATGACACTCGCGTACTTACTTGCCCTGTGGAAGGCTCAGAAGCTCAGTGGAGGTGCTTCTTGCCCCACAGCATGGGAAAGCGCCCGGTTGTGCTGCAGAAGTTGTGTCCATCATGCTCCCTTCCACAGAGAGTCAGTCCGGTGCAGAGGGGAGTGTTGCCATCGCACTCCCTTCTGGGCAGAGCCTCTACCAGGATCACCACTGGAGGACAACATTAGAAGACAAGGTGCAGAAAAAGGGCCAAGGATCCCTTAAAAGGATTCTATGAGCCTTTCCTCACTACACTGTTATAGTTCTCCTATTCCACTTTTAATATCCTGTGGAATTCTGGGGTTTGTAGTTTGCTGAGGCCAAAGAGATCTCTGACCGAAAATTCTAAATGCCCCTCCATAAACTGCAAACCCCAGGATTCCATAGGATGTTGAAAGTGGAATAAGAGCACTATAAGTGTAGTGTGGAAATGGCCTTTGTTACAAAAGCACTGACCGATTTATTGGAAGCATCAATTTACTGATCTCATGTTTGGGTGAAGTGAGGATGGCTCCTTCATTCCAGGTGATGAGGTTGTTTATTTTTCTCATAAACCCAAACAGTTTTCCCAGGCTCTGGGACCTTTCCTGTTACAAGGTAAGTAAATGATTTCTGTTTTTTCACACAACTTTTTCTCAGCCAGGATATTTTATTACTGAAAAGATTTTTTTCCACCCTGTGTTTTATACTCTGTGATCTAACACTCCTTTCAGTGAGGAACTTTCTCCATGTTTGATCAAGGAGGCCATGCAAAGAGTTCTATTTTTCTCTCCTGTCATTTCCTTCAATGATAAGGAGCAAATGATGAAGCAACAGAATATCTGATGAGCATTTTACTTTCTTTTTAATATGCAAAGTGATGGCCAGACCACATTTAGGGGCCTCAGTTGTTATGTTTACTATTCCTTAAGCATGAGATCTTTTTTAGTCATTGAAGATTAATTTTGTTTCTACAAGCCTAAGCCCAAGGGTTTCAGAGATCCCTTTTTTTAGTATCTGACTTTGGCCCTTTCCACACAGGGGGGCCCGAAACGCGGCAGAATGAGGCGGCAAACGCAGGGACGGAGCTTACCTTAATCCGGGTGGCTTCATCCCTGTGGGGAGCAGCGTGCTTTCGCCGCTCTACACGCTGCTGGCATCCGGCAGCATCCGGTGGCTTCCAGCCGTGCTCCCCCAATTGGGGCAGCGCACCAGCCAGAAGCCCGCCCCCGGGCAGCTCTGCAGGGACATGCTTGCATGCCCCTGCAGTTCTTCACAGGGTGCTGCAACGGGCTAGCGCACTCTTGTTTTAAAACGACCACTTGAAAGGTGGTCTTTATAAAACACGCGGCGCCACCCCTGCGGCTGTGCGAGGGCGCTTTGAGGTGTAGAACTTCACCTTTTCAAACCACCCTAGAGCACCCCGCGGTGTAGATAACGTCCTGGTGAGGTCGTCCCAACAGGGGCTATATCCCCATGTGGAAATGGCCTTTATAAACCAACAGAGTTAATATATGCTCTTGCTTTGCAGTTTGGTCCATTTTCTCTAGCCAGTGTGAACACGTGCTATATTAGTGTTTTGCTATATTTGTTATTCTACCAGCAAATCTGGAAATTGTTATGGATTAGAAAAATATCAGGGACTGATTAAGATTGCCACACCATTTTCCTCAGGGAAGAAAGGGGAGGCAAGGGGACTGCAAGCCAGCAGCCATTGCCAGAGACAGTATCCCAGAGCAAAAATAGATGAGAGAAATGCCTGTTTCTGATGTCTGAAAAAGGTTTAAAGGATTGTGATTAGGCCAAAATCCCTCTCTAATGTTCTTCTGCTCACAGGCAATCAAGTTAATGGTCACACAGAGGTGGCTATTCTAATGATTCTTATGCAGAAAATACTTCATTGTATGAAAAAAAGGGTGCAAATTTTGTACAGAGTAGGTCCAAAACTGTGAACGATGTTCAAATACTACACAATTTTTGGAGACTTTCTCGCGTTGGATGAAATTTTCTCTTGAGTAAAGGTCTGTCACTTGATATTATACATGTAACATCTTCATATTAGTATATCAAACACACTTAAGAAAGTGTTCTTAGAAGCAACTAAAAAAATTAAGAAAAGACTGCAGATTGCAGCATCTTTCAGTGATCTGTGTCAGCTAAGGGCACACAATTCAATTATCTTATAATGTGCTGCTCTTCCAACTGAATGCACACTTATTTGAGACTCCCAAAGAAAAGCATGAAGGTAGGAAACCACAGAAGGAGCTTTTCCCATTTTGAAGGGAGCTGTTTGTACTTATCAGCAGAGGATCTGTTTCAATAGTATCTTCAAGAAATCCACTGTATTTCCAGTATTCCAAGTGTTATAAAGCAGAATATAAAATGAAGCAATAATGATTTTTAAGGTTATAACTAGGGTGAGCCAACCGAATCCTCAAATCCTCAGCAAGGATTCGAGATTCGCAAATCCGAATCCCTGTGAAAAAATAGGCGAAGGAATCTTTCAAATCCGGCAACCAAAAAATAGGGTTTTTTAGAAAAGTTCTTTTTAAAAAAAGTTTTTAAAAGTTTAAATTTTTTTTTTAAGGGTTGCTTTTTAAACTTTTTTTAAAAAAAGGATTCAAAAGATTCAAGATCCGTAAGATTCATGGATTCCCAGAACCTTCCAGGGATTCAGATCCAGATTCAGATTTGGAAAATTCTGGATTCGTCCCATCCCTAGTTATCACTAATTTGATATTTCTGTATTGATTTGCATCTTTGGCAAAAAAAAAAAACCCTTTCTTCTCTTTATTGAGACTCCATACCAACACTGATGTTAAATGCTATTGTTCTATCTTGATTGGTTTCTCTTTGTTTGCACCATGATTTTGTCAGTGATAACAGTACCATTGAGACACAATTTTGGTACGGAGCCTCTATGTGTTTGCCTTCAACTATACATTTGAGTCACTACCTAAGTCTGATTTCTAAATCAATTACAACAGGAAAGAAGATGACCATACTCTCACTTTGGGCAAAAAAAGACCCATTGTTGTCATTGCTATTGCTCCAGGGCCATTCTCTGTGTTTGCTGCCACAGCAATGCCAGTAGGTGGAGAGCCAATGTTTTCCACTGTAATTATCAGCATGTAATTTTCAGCAAACCACAAGGAATATCTGTAGAACACGGAAAAAATTTTTATAAAATCCTCTAGTGCTCAGAGCTGGGTAATACCAGGACTTAGGAAGGTTGCCAGTATATAATTGAATTGTTCTGTGACTTTGATGAGGAAGGACTCACTGTGATTTTATGAGGCATTTGAGCAATTTTGTTCTCACCTTGTTCATTTCTTCTTAGGAAAAAAAAATCCAGCTCTTGTATCTAGAACTTGAGCAAGCTTCTATGAAAACAACGAGGTATCTGAAATATTTTTTTAATTAAAAAATGGCAAAACAGGGGAAGGAAGACACAGATGCAGGTATTCTGTCATAAAAACTAATCTGTGTGTCAATGGGATTAACTCCCATTCAAAGCAGGCTAATGTGATGAGCTAAATTCAGCAGAAAGAAGTAAGCTGGGGACAATTCTATCCTCAAGATGACGATTTTATCAGCACTGCTTCTTAGTCTTCTGTCTCAGATGGTGAACAAATCACACTCAGCTCCTCTCAGATTAACAAGCCATTCTATTAAAGGCAGAATAAGTGGTCCCATCCATTTTTCACATAAGTTTTCTCAGTCTGGAGACCTGGTTATTGGACAGATTTCTTCCATGTTCTTTTTCCAGCACTTCAATATTGATTTCAACAAACAGCCCTCTCTGCATGTGACCGAGGATCAAGTCATGTAAGGAGTTTCTTCACTTTCTCCCAGTACCATCCATTTCTTCAACTCACAAAAATTAAGAAGTGATCAGCCATAAAAAGCTTTGCTCTATCATATAAAAGTGATATCCAAGCCACATTTAGAAGCTTCAGTCATTTTATTTACTGTGTGTCTTACATGAATTCCTTTCAAAATAACCCTCGTGCTATCAGTACCTCTTCTAATGTCATACAGATGCAACATTAAAGAATTCCAACAATTTTGTATACCTATTACTCTGTACTGCATGCCTCTTCATTTCTTTCTAGTGTCTCTGTCAATGTTTATTTTTCACTACTTCATTGCCCTTCATATTTTTCTCTTCATTTTTTTCTCTCAGAAACTTAGTTTTATTCTATCTTTCAGTCTTCAGTATTTAAGTATTCAGTATATTGATGCAACATGTAAATTCTACAAGGCCACAGCATTTTTTTCTTCTATATGTGACTTTTATTGCAGTGTGGTGCCAAGGAAGTATCAGGAGATCCTAGCCTTGGTATATGCTGTAAAGGAAATCAATGAAAATCCCACAGTTTTACCTAATGTCACTTTAGGATTCCACATCTATGACAGCTACCACAAACCACAATTGACTTATAAGATCACACTGGACCTGCTTTCAGCACAGCACAGACGTGTTCCTAACTACAAGTGTGACGTCCAACACAATGTAATAGCTATCATTGGGGAAACATACCCTAAGACTAGTGTTGATATAGGCACTGCTGTGAACACCTACAAGATTCCAAAGGTAGATACATTGAAGTATAGCACTGAGAAGTTACAGCAACTGTGACTGAAAAGAAAAATTCAATTAATTCTCATTCAGGTAATCTTTTGTGATCCAAAGGAAACTGCAGACCTACATATGCAATCACACATGAACACAAAAGTAGCATATTCTACAGCTGACACACTTTATTTCCTGTTTATAAGAAGAAGAGCTCATTGTCCACTTTACAATGTATAGCATTCAAGATTTTCTTAACTGCAAGGACAAATCTTCAATGTTTACTATTATTACAGTACCAAAATATTAGCATGTGGACCATATGAGGATGTTGCATGTATATAACAAGATATCTGTTCAGCATGTCTGCTCTTTCAGAGAATACCTGAAGGATCCTTGGAGCATATAGACATTCAGATTATGCATAATTGTTTCTTAACTGCATAGCTATGACCATGTTTAATAAAAATTAGGAAATGTATACCTGAGGAAGGCCATTGTATTACTACTTGCTATATAGGCTTAGATAAATCTTAACATAATGAGTGAAGTTATTTATGGTTTTATTAAATCAGAATTTGTGACATTTGTTAGTCTCAGCTCATATTATGAACATTGCCTGTTATACTCATCATGAGAATTTTGTGAAGACCTAGAGAAAGTATTAGCCATTAGAGAGTCCATTTATTCTTCAAACCTACTTACAAGGTACAGTATTCTAGATCTTCTATTCTATTCACTTTCAAAACCAAACTGTAAAGGCTGGGATTCTGTTAGGGCCACACACATCCCCGAATGCCCCTTATGTGGTGGGTGCTACAGGGGTTAGTGTTCACTTCCTCCCTCCACAACACACAAATCCCCTCTCACCCAACTTACTGTAATGATTTGAAACTGCTTAGCACAGCCATTTCATGCTTCATGGCAAGCAGTCAGGATTAGAAGAGTATCTGACTACCTTCTCTATAACTAGACTTGAACCAGTGACATCAATACTGAGATCTTCCCAGATCCTCTGAGAGTCTCAGTGCTGCTGTAATCATTATGTTTCTGGCTATGGAGGAGGTAGTCAGATGCTGGATGGGCTGTGCAAAGCACCTTCAGGGCTTTGCAGCAAGTCAGAAGGAGGCTATATTGCTCAGTTCAGCGTAAGTCTACACACAGATATTTATGCTATGCTGAGATGTTGAATGGAGGCCAAAATGCCTCTAAACTGTAAATATGCTGAGCTGTTGAACAAAAATTACATTCTGATCAGTGGAACTCTGAATCTGATATTTGTATAACTCAAAGTATTTTGGAAAATGTTCTGTGTATAAGTTGATAGATTTTTTTTATGAGAATTGTAGGGATTTGAACTAACAAACAAACAAAAAACACCACTGCTTCCAGACATCCACATGTGTTATGTATGCAAAAACCAACAATCTTGCATAAAAAATAGTTCCATGGTGGGGATAGAATCATACACACATACATAAGCCACCTTGGGTCCCATTCCAGGAGAAAGGCAGCATACAAATATAATAAATAAATAAATCCATACTAGCTCAACAGTTCAACAACATTTAGAAGGATCTATGATTCCGATTCCTGATCTAAAGTCAAGATTTCCATACATATCCTACAAATGTCTCACTTGAAATCACTATTTGTCTTAATATAAACGCATATTTCTTTTTGATTAATGGGTCTTTAGCAAAAGCACTGTATGCTATCCACCCCAGTACAACTAAGAGATTCACATACCACACGTATATTCAGTCTCAGTTGCATATCTCTGTATTTTCTTGTAGTTCATCTTTGCATCTTATGACCCAAGGCTGACTGAGAAAAAACTATTTCCATCCCTGTACAAGATGGTCTTAAATAATACACATGAGTACAATGGTATAATCCAGTTATTATTGCATTTTGGATGGACATGGATTGGACTTTTCACTCCAGATAGTGACAGAGAAGAACATGTTTTGGAAAGATTAATGCCACTACTTTCTCTGAGAAGCATCTGCATTGCTTTTATAGCTAAAATAAAAACAATGACATACATTGATGGAATAACAGAATTACACACGGAACTGGATAAAATTTCAGCTGTCATTGAGAAGAAAGCTAATGTTTTTGTTGTCTGTGGTGGTACTCTATTAATGGATATTCTGAACTACTATTACCATATATCCCTTGTTCATTCACCCATAGGTAAGGTATGGGTTATGACAATGCATTGGGATTTCACAATAGCATCCAATCAAAGGTGTCATGATATACAATCCTTTCATGGTATGCTATCCTTCACTGTTCATTCAGAAGAACTTCCTGGATTCAAGACATTTCTTCAGCATGTGAGTCCTTTCTGGGCAAAAGGAGATGGCTTTATAGAGGACTTCTGGGAGCAGGCCTTCAACTGTTCATTCAGTGTGAGAGATAAAGAGAAGATCAAGAAAAGCTGCAGTGGTGAGGAGAAATTGGAGAGCTTACCTGGACCTCTGTTTGAAATGAGCATCACTGGCCAAAGCTATAATATTTACAATGCTGTCCATGCAATTGCACATACTTTGCATGCTATTTATGAAAATCTTATGTCCAAACATAAATCACGGATGACTGGAGGGAAGCTGTTACTCAGAAATGTGTATCCATGGAAGGTAATTTTACCCAAAGAAGAGTTTTCCATTCTTATTTAGCCTAGAATACTAGATCCTTAATATTCCCCAAATAACACAAACCATACTTTTATCTCCTTTAAAATCTGTTATGATAGGCACAGATGTGGCCTTAAGTTAAGGCTAGGGTCAGATTAATCATAAAGTCAGCATGGCATGGTAGTTTGAGTGGGCTACAACTCTGAAGACCAGGGTTCAAATACCCACTCAGCCATAGAAACCCACCTGGTGACTTTGGGCAAGTCAAAATCTTTCAGCCTCAGAAAAAGGCAATGGCCAGCCACTTCTGAACAAATCTTGCCAAGAAAACTTCATGATAGGGTTGTCTTAGGGTCTCCATAATTTGGAAATGACTTGAAGGCACACAAAAATGACAAATGAAGCCATATGCTGCCATTACAAATGGGAAACTGGGAGCAAACCAAAGTTCTCCAGCCCATAGTAGGAAAATATAATATATTTATTGATTTATCATTTAGAGAACTTTAATAGCTATCTGTGTAAGTTCTGAAGTAAAAAGGCTAAGAAATAGTATATTTATTTAAGTATAAAATTTGACTAGTGACCTACAGACATTTGTCAGGTTATATCTGAGGTATTTCTCCTCCTCCTCCTCCTCCTCCTCCTCCTCCCCCCTCTCCTCCTTCTCCTTCTTCCCACAAACTTTACTGGGATTGTTTGGCCTGTTTTCGTTTTGGAAACTTTGGAGAAACTGTTGTGTTAGGTCAAAGTACTTTGCTCTAGTAATAGTGTAATATTTGTATTTCTTAGTACAACTAATTTTTATCCATTAAGTCTCACCATTCATTCTTCTTCAGTAAGACACTTGGTGGAACCATATTCCAATATGTTCTCATGCTAAAAACCACAGTATTAATCTCTGCAATGCCTTACACTCCCAAGTAGAAGAGTATAAGAATAAGGAAGTGGATTCTATGTTGAAACCATTGATTACAAGAGTCAAAGAATTGTGGGAGAAGTCAGCCAATTTTAACTTCCAGACCAGATAAAGACATTTAGCTTTTGTAAATTAATTCACAAGTAGCCAGCATGGTGTAGTGATCATCGCACTACAACCCTGGAGACCATGGTTTGATTCCCCACTGAGCCATGGAAACCCAGTGGGTGACCTTGGCATTTCACACACTCTCAGCTCGCAGAAAACCCTGTGATAGGTTCACCTTATGATCATCATAAGTTGGAAACAATGTGAAGGCATACAACAACAACAGATGAATTATAAAAAGATTTGGGGAAAACAACCTGTCTCTCAGCCACAGGGTTAACCAATGG
Organism: Iguana delicatissima; assembly: GCA_948472985.1. Lineage (NCBI taxonomy): Eukaryota > Metazoa > Chordata > Lepidosauria > Squamata > Iguanidae > Iguana > Iguana delicatissima. Next base: position 813,462 of record CAOKZL010000703.1, on the reverse strand, counting down.
TTTCTGAATATTTCCTCCAAGCAGAAAACTGTCATTACTTCCACCACCTATATAATCTCTCCACCCTTGACCTTATATCAGTAAATGTGGCCACAGTCTATAGAGAGTCCTACATGTGACTATTCTCTCTTACATTCTAGAAATGCTAGACTTTTGTATAGTGTCCTAATATTGAATCATAGAACTTAGAGAAACCCTAAGGACCATCTAGCCCAGCCCTCTGCCATGCAGGCATCACCTTGGTCAGAGAAATAAATTCATTCTGAGGTGACATTTGGATAGGGTTGTAATTCTTCACTAATTTCATTTTTATCTGCCATTTTCTTCCCACAGCAAGTCAGGTTTCATTCGTGTGTGTGTGTGTCTAATTAAATGTTTTCCAGTACAACAACAAAAAATCAGAAGATATACAAACAGGAAAAGCAAAAATCAAAAAAAAAATTAAATAAATTAAAAAATAATAAAGAATATTGTAAAAAGAATGTACATTTGACTTCCTATTTTCCTAACAATGATTATCCATATCAACATCAAAGAACTTTTCTGATTGTAAATATCGTTCATGTATTTCTACACGTACTTTTTCCAATTTTTTTATTCTTTTATCAAAACTTACAGTTAACATGTTATTCTCTTTCTCTTGCAAAAAGCCGTTAAAAGGACCCAGTCTTTCAGAAGTGTCACCATCATTTTTTCTCTGATCAATGTCGTTAATTTTTCCATTTCAGCAAAATTTGTCAGTTTCAGCAGCCAGTCCTCACTTGTTGGTATTGCTGTATTTTTCTAACTCTGCACATATTATAATCTTGCTGCTTTGGTCTTGTGTTGTAGTAACTTCCATACTTCTTCTCCAGTTGATCGTCCAGCAATCCCAAGAAATATTGTTCAGGTTTTAGTTGAACACTAACCTTAGAAACTGTGCAGTTTTCAGAAATTATTTGGAGTTTGCTGTTTACTAGGTACAATGTTTTTGCATGCAATATTTTTGTGCAAAAGTAGTATTTTCTATGCAGGAAGCACTTTTTTCCTGTGCAGAAAATAGTATTTCAGTACAGAAATACTATTTTCTGCACAGAAAATGCTGTTTCCTGGACATAAAATGGCTATAGCTACAGACTTATTCTGGGCAAAATTTGCATATTGTATTTTGCACAGGAAAAAGTATTTTCTATGCAAGAAAAAGAATTGTCTGCCCAGAAAATGATGTTTCCTTTATAGAAAATGCTGTTATTTATTCCTAAAACTTACTTACTTAGTTTAGAATAAGTTCTCAACTGCAAATATTCTCATTATTCAGGATTCTCCTTGTCAGGATTTCCCTGTATTTGAGAAACATATTTTTCTACTGTTTTGAAAATATTTTTGATTATTTCCCACCTTATACTTGGGAAGAGCTCATAGCAGAAAATGGGTAGTGCATTTTAACAAACCTTGAAGTCACATATTGGTACAGCGGTGTTTAGTTTCCCAAAGCACTCATGTATGTCACATGATTGCTCAATGGGAAAAATGCAATATCATGACACAGTGCTGTTACAGGAGCATTCCAGGAACATAGGGCTGGGTCCTGTGATGTAATACATTTGTGGGCTTAGGACTGAGAGGTGTAGTGCAAGAAATAAACCAGGCCACAAACTGAAGTTGGATGAAAATGGGCCACAACTGTATTGATTACAGTGAAAACAGGGTTGGATTGAGCATGAGTTCAGATCCCAGCTTTGGCCAACCCACCTGTTGACTGATGAAACAGAAAACCCAAAGCCAGGACCACCCTGGAGTCAGATCCGAACCACCTGACCCTCCAATTGTGCAGGGATGTGGACACCCCATCCATGCCATGTGTCCGCTGCCAACCCTACCCTCCTGACAACCACCTCCATCCCCAGGCCCCAGTGACCTGGGGATATAGCAGACCCAGATCCAGGACCTATGGCAACCATCTTACAAGTTGTGACAGTAAAAGGCAAAGGCACAACATAGCTACAGTACACAGGATACAAAAGAAAAGGAAAGAAGGGTGCAAGGGATGACATGCAGAAAAGAACTGAACTCTGGGGAGAGGAGAGCCTAGCTAAATACAAAATACCTGGACCAGAGGGAAAACTTCCTACAGCTCTGGCCTGGGCAGAAGCAGCCATTCAGTTCAAACTAGCAGGTTTGAACTGATTGGCTGGGAGCTTTTTCCAGCTGCACAAAGGCTGCTGGGTAGGAGGAAGTACCTAGCAGGGCTGCACACATGGTTGGGAAGTTGTATGGTATGGCAGACCAACTGAAGAGCCCTCGGGACACCATGGAGGCAGCAGCACCACCACCACCAATGCCAGACCAAGCTGCAAAAGTGCTGCACAATAAGTCAGGCAACTAACATTTACCTACTAAGTAGAAAATACAAAGGTTCCAGGCTTCTGATTGCAGTGCAACTGCCAGCTGAAGCTGCAGAAAAGCTTTTGTTAAGGGGGGCATGCAGATTGGTACCTCCTATTGTCATTGATTGCACTGTCATTAATCAGTTCTTTCCTACTTTCCCAAACCAATTTCCTTTCTTGTACTCTTTTTCTGCCTACTTTGAACCAGAAAAGTCAACTTTGAACCAGAACAGGAGTCAAGAGTATTTTTTATCATCTTTAGCTGATATGCCAGCTGTGCCCCTTCATAGAATTGGATGACCTAAAGTAGTGCACGTGCAGGTAACCTCAAGGTTGGACTTCTGCAACGCATTGTACATTGGACTACTTTTGTATCAAGTTCAGAAATTCCAGCTGGTCCAAAATATGGCAGCCAGATTGATTACAAGTGCAGCGAGAAGTGAATTTATCACACCAATATTAAAATCACTCCACTGGCCGCCGATTAGTTTCCGGGCAAAGTACAGTGTTGGTTGTTGTTACCTTTAAATCCCTACATTGTTTGGGTCCAAGTTATATGCAGTATCGCCTCCTCTCATACAATCCACCCTGTACACTTCGGTCCCCTGGGGGCCATTTACTTAAACCGGTCGAGACTAGACTGGCAAAGGTCACCCAGAGGACCTTCTTGTTGGCTGCCCCTAGACTGTGGAATGACCTGCTGGAAGAGTTTCCACAGCAAAATATGTTGTCCGTATTCAAAAAAGTACTCTTCCAGCAGGCTATTTTTAGTCTATTTTTAATTATAATGTATTTTAATAATGATGTATTTTAATTATGATATATTTGTATTTTAAATAGTTGTATATGCTTTAGTATGTTTTACTTATGATGCATTTTTAATTGTACTTTAATTTATGTTGTACCCCACCTTGAGCCTTGTGGAGAGGTGAGTAATAAATAAGAATATTGTTATCATCATCATCATCATCATCATAGGAATTATCTAACTGTACCCAACATAATATAAAATCCCTTTGAAATTAGAACATTCACATCTTCATTTTGAGCATTATAATATAATTATTATATTATTATATATTATTATATATTATATAATTATTATATTACAATTATAATATTTTCTTGTGTTCGCTCTTTGTGTTTTTTCACCTTTAAATTTAGCTTCACCACATTTTGAGGAGTATTTCATTTAACAACAGTGCTGGGGAGACAATAGAGTACAACGAAAATCAAGGATTAGTGACAGGGATCAAGGTTATAAATTGGATAACTTTCCCAAACCAGTCTTTTGCTCTGATCAAAGTTGGAAGGCTGGATCTTCAGGCATATCCAGGAAAACAGTTAACAATTCAGGATGAAAGCATTGTGTGGAACAGAAAATTTAACCAGGTAAGAAGCAATGAACTACAAATTCTTTATCTCGCACAGTTTAAGAATAAATTATTGCTTTGTGTCTGACTGTTTAACCCTCAGGTACTAGACACATTTTAGTCTTCCAGGTTCACCTACTGTTCAGAAAGCATAAAAAAGTAGGTCTACAATGTTGGTCTTCTATGACACTGCTGTCCTCACAGTAGTAAACCACGTCGCCAAATTTCACTTAGCTTGTACAGTTTTTGTTCACAAAAAACATCTAGGAGAAAAATATATTCCAACACACTTAGCTGATGTAACATTCTGGTGAGGGGAAAAAACCCCTAAAGGGTTAAGATGTTTGGGGTTTTATGTGTTTGGGGTAAGGGAAGTATTTATTCCTTAGAGATTCAAAGTAATACTTGAGTTCACTGGGCCTTTGTTTAAACTAAATGTACTAAGAATGAAGGTACATGATTAGTGCCTTTGAATCTGATTTTTGTCTAAAATGTCTAGGAATGTGTGAAATAAAATGTGATTTGTATAATAATGGCAACAATGGTTTCAAATAAATCATTTTAAAAAAAGACTGGAAGCTAGAACACAGAACACATGATGTCAGATATCACATATTGTGCCATTGCACTTCACTTTTGAAATTCACTTGGTAATGAAATGCTTACACCATTCATTGCATACCAGCTCTAAAAATTTTAAGTGGAAGAATAGCCTATTATTATTATTATTATTATTATTATTATTATTATTATTTTTTGCTGCTACAACTGCTATTATCTATAGTTATACCTTATTTTTTAAGAGGTTGGGACTCAAAGCAGCTTAGAATAATTAAAAAGACATAGTTAAAATCCATAGAATACAAAAATTAAAACATATTTAAGCAATCAAAAAGAATTAAAACAATGTTAAAACATATAATTAAAAACTCAAACATTCATCAGCAACATAATGTCCAGCACATTCTATTAGACAAACACATATTGCACATCAAATGCCTGTCTGAATAAAAATACCTTTATCTAATTGAGGAAAGATAGTAGGGAGGATGCCAGTCTAACTTCTTTGAGAAGGGAGTTCCAGAGCCTGAGGGCAGCCACTGGGAAGACCCTTTCCTGTGTTCCCATCAGGTGTACCTGTGAGGGGGGTGGGATGGAGAGAAGGACCTCTCCAGCAGATCTCAAAGCCAGGGCTGGTTCGCAAGGGAGAATATAGTCCTTCAACTAACCTGGACCTGAGCTGCGTAAGGCTTTAAAGGACATCACCAGGACTTTGAACTGTGCCTGGAAATGGACCAGCAGCCAATAGCATTGTTGTAACAGGGGAGTTGTATGATCCCTGTAGCCAGCCACAGTTAACAATCTGGCTGTGGCTCATTGGGCCAGTTGAAGTTTCTGAACACTGTTGAAAGGCAGCCCCACATAGAGTGTGTTACAGTAATCCAACCTGCATGTAACCAAGGCATATGTCACCATCATCATTCATCCCTCCAACATTAGGGTTAGGCCATAACAGTATTAACAACAATGCTCACTATAAATGCAAATAAACACACCAAAGCCCACAGCATTTAGAGCATCTTTCTCTTGCCATTAGATGAAACAACTTTTTAAAAAAATTATTTGATTAACCTCTCTGTCTCTTTATAGGTTCTACCCATTTCTCTTTGTAATGATCCCTGCTATCCTGGCTACAGGAAGAAAGAGAAAGAAGGGAAGCAATTTTGCTGCTATGATTGTATTAAATGTCCAGAAGGGAAGATTTCAGAAGAGAAGGGTAAGAAATATAGGCCAGTATTCAGCTACTTAGTGGAGTATATTAAGGTAATAGCAGTGATGTAGACTCAAGTTAACTGACTCGGACTCAAGTTGGACTTAAGTTGCTTCAGTGACTCTACTCAGACTTTGGTCAACAATAAATGATGCACTTATTCAACTTTAGAAGACTTGTATATTTTGCTGCCCTTGGCTCAGTAACATAATACATTCACCCGGAAGCCTTATGACTTTGAACAGCACTTCCATCTGTTTTGCCTATGGTCACATGACAATGTTGCAAGCCCAAAGTGTGGATACATTTCTCAGAAGTGAACAGCAATTGGGTTAGGCAATGAGCTTGAGGGGATCTTAGGGTCTGCTCAGCTGCCTGTCCCTGCTGCATATCAAAGGAGCCTTCTAAAACTTTTCCTAAGAGCAGAAAACAAGACTTGCCCCCAGAGTGGAGGGTGCACTTCTCAGAGGGGAACAGCAAATATGTTAGGCAGTGGGCTTGAGGAAGAAGAATCCTTATAAAGGTTTTGAAGCTGCAGCAATGGGGAATAAGAAGGATCCTATTCCCCTCTTCTGAAGCTACAGATGGCAAAATCACAAATGCAGAAGGCCGACTCTGCTTAAATTGTTAAAACTGACTTTATGCAACTCTGTCCAGAAATTCTGGAAGATAGGTTGGGTTATAGAGTTAGCACCCAGACTTGAGACTTGACTTGCAAGTATCTTCAAGGACTTGAGACTTGACTTGAAACTTGAAGGTAGAGACTTGACTTGAGAGAAAGACTTAAATACATCATTGAAATTTAGTACACTAAATTAGTATAACTAAGTTAAACATAGTGAACTAAGCAACCTTTACTGGCCTGACTCCGTAAACCTGATGGAAACCTCATTCACCTATGCTCTGATCATCAGCAAAATGGACCTCCTTTTCTTCTTATAAATGGTGCCCAGAGGAATGACAATCATGGCAATAGTGTCACAATTTTGACAAAGTAATGACTGTGAATACAGAACAGTTACAAATGAGTAAATCTAGGTATCTGTTCTGTATTTATGATGGCTATTTAGTGACTATTAGTTTTAGTTTATTTTTAGTTTTATTCAATCAATTTTTGATTGATTAGAACTGTCAATTACTTCTTGAAGTGGGGGATGGAGATAGCTGGAGTTCTGCTGCGACACCTTTCTTATAGGACTGAAGAAGAAAATACACTGTCTGTGACTAGGTTTTTTGTGCTTTTTTTTGGTTTGTGTTTTGTGGGAGTGAATAGGATCTTTGGAATAGAGGGAGAAAAAATGGGGTTCATTAGCATGTCTTTAGTGAGGCTGAGGTGAGAAATTTTTGACATGGATTTCCTCACTCACAACTCATGTTGTTTCTTATTTTTGTAGATATGGATGACTGCACTGAATGTTCAGAAGATCATTGCTCCAACCTGGAACACAACAAATGTATTCCAAAGGTTGTAACGTACCTTTCATATCAAGAACCTTTAGGGATCACTTTAGCTGTGTCTGCTGTAGCTTTCGCTCTGATCACAGCTTTAGTTACCAGAATCTTTCAGAAACACCATAACACTCCCATAGTGAAAGCCAACAATCAAAACCTCACTTACATTCTTCTTATCTCTCTTCTACTTTGTTTCCTTTGTTCTCTGCTTTTTATTGGCCAACCTAAAAAGGTGATCTGCCCTCTCCGCTTAACTTCATTTAGTGTTGTTTTCTCTATGGCCCCTTCCAGCGTCTTGGCAAAAACAATCACTGTAATGCTCGCATTTATAGCTACAAAACCAGGGTCTGTGATGACAAAATGTGTAGGGAAAAGGATGGCAAATTGTATTGTTTTGTCCTGCTTCATTACTCAGGCAGTAATCTGTATTCTTTGGTTGAGTACCTCTTCACCCTACCCAGATGTGGATATGCATTCACTCAAAGGAAAAATCATTGTGGAATGCAAGGAGGACTCAGGGCTCATGTTTTACTGTGTCTTGGGCTATATTGGCTTCCTTGCTATTATCAGTTTTGTTGTAGCATACCTAGCCAGAAAGCTACCAGACACTTTCAATGAAACCAAGTTCATTACTTTCAGTATGCTGGTCTTTTGCAGTGTTTGGCTCTGCTTTATTCCAACATACCTGAGTACTAAAGGAAAATACATGGTGGCTGTGGAGATCTTCTCCATCTTGTCCTCCAGTGCTGGCTTACTGGTTTGTATCTTTTTTCCTAAATGCTACATCATTTTATGCAGGCCTGACCTTAACAGCAGAGGACAATTACTATATAGAAAAAATTGAAGAATGTGATAATTAAGGAAATGAAAGCCAGAATCTTTGTCTTATTTTTAAAATAGCTATTGGTCTCAGTTGCCTGCAGTGGCAGCTGAAAGATTCCATGGAGCTGATGGATTCACCAGTGATGAATCCAACCTGGGTTTTAGTCTAGATTTATTGGAACTATACATGGTGTTGAAAGTAATACCAAAATAGATTCAACACCATGGATAACTATTTTAAAGGTGAAGAAGAAAACCAAGTGTCATGGAATCAACCAGTTACCCCTCTGTACCTTCTGCACAACAGTTATTTATTTATTTATTTATTATTTATTTATTATATTTGTCTGCCCCCTTTTACTCCCAGAATAGAACCCCAGGTGGCTTCCAAAAATAAGTTAAAAACTTTGAAAACATTTAAAACAATTCAAAACATAAAATTACAAACAAACTTAAAACAATATACAGTTTTAAAACAAGTTAATAAATAAATAAAAAGCTCCCCAGCTCACATAAATGGCTGATTAAAGAGAAATGTTTTTGTCTGCCAGTGAAAAAAGAACAGGGAGGAGGCCAGGCCAGCCTCCCATGGAAGAGTGTTCCACGGGGTGGGAGCAGACACTGAGAATGGTCTCTTCTGTGTCCTCTCTAGGTAAGCCTAGGATAGTGGTAGGACCAAGAGAAAGCTTCCCCTGCAGATCTTAGGGCTCTAGCAGGTTTGTATAAGCAGCTACAGTCTTCAAATAGTCCTGAACTAAGCCATAAAGGGCTTTATAGATCATGACCAGCACTTTGAATTGTGCCCAGAAATGAACCAGTAGCCAATAAAGCCGTTTTAACAAGGGAGTTATGTGCTCCCTGCAACTGGCCCTGGTCAGTGTTCTGGTAGCTACATTTTGAACCCACTGAAGTTTTTGAACAGTTTCCAAAGGCAGTCCCACATAGAGTGTGTTACAGTAGTCCAACCAAGATGTAACTAAGATATGTGTCAGTGAAGAGAGATCTGACATCTCAAGGTACAAGTGCAGGTGGTACACAAGTTTGAACTGTGCAAATACACTCCTGGCCACTGCTAAGACCTGGGCATCCAGGCTTAGAGTTGAATCCAGGAAAACACCAAGGCTGTGAGCCTGAGATTTCAGGAGGTGTGTAACCCCATCCAGCACAGGCAAAGTCCACATTCCCTGATCTGCTTTTCAACTGACCAGGAGCACCTCTGTCTTCTCTGGATTAAGCTTCAATTTGTTTGCCCTGATCCAGTCAATTATTGACAACAGGCCTCTGTTGAATAATGAGACAGCTTCCTTGGAATCAGATGGAAAGGAGAGGCAGAGTTAGGTGTCATCAGTATATCAGTGACACTGAACCCCAAAACTCTGAATGACCTCTCTCAGTGGTCAGTAGTGAAATAGTGAAATAAAGATGCCATTATTAGGGTTGTTCCCATGAGTCTGGATTCCAGTTCAACATTCCAGAAGGGAACCCAGAGTGATTTGAAGTCAGACCAGTTCAACAGCATTTTCTGTGCAGAAAATATTATATCTGTGCAAAAACATTATTTTGTTTGGAAAATGATGCTTTGTACAAAGAAAATACTGTTTTCTGGGAAACAAAAAAACCACATACAAATTTGTGCAGAATAGTTTACCAACGATTGCATTTTTTGCAAGGAAAACAGTATATTTTTTTTCACACTGCTTCGGGCACAGAAGATATGGAAATTGGACAGAATAAGTTCTGAACTGTATATAATGTTTTCAAAATACAGAACTTTTGAAGACTTACTTGCTGCAGGAAGAAAATTTCTAGAATTACTTGTTTCTTCCTCCAAGAGTTAAATTATTGAAGAATTAGATTAATAGTTTACCATGTAGTAGATGGTCTGAGCTCTTTTCTGCTCTTCTAGATAATAGGACTCAATTCAATGAATTCAAATTACATTCTAACTAAACATTAGGGAGAATATCCTGAGGGTGAGGTTTTTTTAAAAAAAAACCACAGTGTAATTGACTGCTTCATAAGTTGGTAGAATCCCCTTAGCTGCAAATTTTAAACAGAAGTTTAGATAGTTACATCTCAGGGTTGTTTTAGATGTGAATTCCTGTTCCAGCAGAAGATAGTACAACCGAATCCCTTCACTCTGTGGAATCCTTTCCAACTCTGATTTGTGGAAAGCAGACCAACTTCTCTCAACTAGTTTAGCCAGATCTCTAATTAAATCATTTCCACCAACTGAAGAGAGAGAGTTACTGTTCCATTTTAGCATGTCTCTTATGGAGACAGCTTCTGCATACTACAATGTATTCCATATCTATGTATTTCATACAAAGGAGCCCATAACAAGATGATGGTGTACTGCTCAAATTTTCCCCATGAAAAATATATTCCAGAATTAGAACTGTTCCATTAAAACTAGTCCTACTTGACCTAGGCAGAGGTTTAGGAAACTACAAATTTTACCCCACAATTGGCATCGTAATGTTGTATTTCTCACTTTTACAACAGATATGGATGCCTGCAGTGAATGTTCACTGAATCACTATGCAAATATGGACCAGAGCCAATGCACTTCCAAAGTCATAACTTACCTCTCATATCAAGAACCACTGGGAGTTATTTTAGTTTTGTCTGTTACATCTTTTGCTCTAATCACTATTTTAGTGCTAACAATATTTTTTAAGAACTGTGAAACATCTATCATCAAAGTCAGTAATTCACACCTAACTTTTATTCTCATATCTCTCTTTCTTAGCTTCCTCTGTTCCTTGCTTTTTATTGGTCAACCTAACAGGGTGACCTGCCTTCTACAGAAAATTGTTTTTGGCATTCTTTTTGCTGTGGCCCCTTCTTATCTGTTGGCAAAAACCATGACTGTAGTTCTGATATTTGCAGTTACCAAACCAGGATCCAAAATGAGAAAATGGGTAGGAGCAAAGTTGACAAAATCTATTGTTCTTTTCTGCTTCTCTTTTCAAGCAGGAATTTGTGCTATTTGGTTGTGCATTTCCCCACCATACCCAGATGTAGATATGCATTCGTTGAGTGATAAAGTCATAGTGAAAGGTAATGAGGGCTCACTGGTCATATTTTCTAGTGCCTTGGGCTATATAGCCTTCTTTGCCATTATCAGCTTTGCTGTGGCTTACCTAGACAGAAATTTACCTGACAGTTTCAATGAAGCCAAGTTCCTTACTTTCAGCATGTTGGTCTTTTGCACTGTTTGGCTCTCCTTTCTTCCAACATATCTGAGCACAAAAGGGAAATATAGTGTGGCTGTGGAAATCTTCTCTATCTTGTCCTCCAGTGCTGGCTTACTCCTTTGCATCTTTCATCCTAAATGCAACATCATTGTACTCAGGCCTGACTTGAACGACAAAAAGCAACTAATTAGGAGAAAAAAAAATAAAGAGACTTAGATTGAAATGTTGCATAGTTCTCTGTATCCCAACTTTCTCCTAAATGGGATCCAAGGCATCTCAAAATATGAATTTAAAGTGGGTGGCCAGTGTGGTTTAGTGGTTTGAACACTGGACTGTGACCCTAGAGACCAGGGTTCAATTCGCTGGTTGGCCATGGAAACTCATTGGATGATCTTGGGTGCATCACATACACTCAGTCCTAGAAAACCCTCTGATAAGTTTGCTTTAGGGTCACCATAAGTCAAGAACTTGAAGACACACAATAAGAACAACATGAATTAAAACCTATTAATAATTTATTTTTAAAAAATTAACTATTTTATTAATTTTTTATTTTTAAATTTAATTTAATTTTAATTTAATTCAAAGTATTTATTTCTAATTTAATTTAATTTACCTTTTTATTTATTTATGATGCTAGTACTTTAAAACAATATAAAATCAGCTTTAAAAAGTGAACAACAATAAAAGCGGATCACACATACCTTATTAAAGACCTTTCCACATATCTATTTAGTTGCAAATGCACGTTTGAAGAAAAAGCCCTTTACATGCTAGTGGAAGAACTGAAAGGAGGGAACCAACCTAGTCTTCCAAGGCAGAGAGTTCCATAGCCTTGGAGCAGCCACCAAGAAAACTCTCTTCCATATTTTCACCAATCATACCTGTGAAAGTCATAGTACTTTCATCAAGTTTATGTAGAAAATTTGTAACTAGTTAAAATAAAATTAAATGTAATTTTAAATGACTGGTTATTTTACTGTGTTTGGGCCTTTTTAAAAAATCTGCTCATCTTTTCTTTTCTAATAAAAAAAACTCCACTGGAAGATCATATCTTTGTGGTGATGGCAGCCTTGAATGAGTAGATCATGTGCTGCTATTTTGTCCTTTCTCATAAGGATCTGAGCAGTGAACTGATATCTCTTAGCATATGTGCCAGGGCACTCATCTGCTTTCTCTGTATCCTTTCTTTTTGCAATCCAAAAAAAATATGGGGACAACAATGCCTGCAAAATTCATAGTGAGGCTGTTAAAACAAGGTTGTTTAACGTATTGTTTATAATTTGCTAATCAATTTACTATAGATTTATTTAATTTTAAATAAACTCTTATTTCTTTGTCCTACACCTATACTCTGCTACCAAGGGTATAGAAAAAAGTAAGATTTTTGAAAATTGATTAATTTATATATTGGCAAATATGGGTTGGTAAGGTATTTTATAAGGAACTATGTCACTGCGTGTACATTGTAGGATCACAAATTTAGGGACACTATTGTACCAAATTTCTACCCAGAGAAACAGGAAACACCACAGAATCATACAGTGACACTGTCTCATTTTTGCACAACAGTTTTGCTACACTTGAGACAGCATTCACACTCTCACAGCATTTTACATGAACAACATGATCGTTTAGAAATTCCAGTTTTTACACTGTAATTCCCAGAAACTTTCAGCCAGCATGGCCAGCATCCATTTTCCAAACGTAGAATGATTGTGTCTGTGAGTTACAGAAGGGTGACTTAGAATAAGCTATGGGGCAAATAAGTATGTACAAAGCCGTTCACCACTTGGTATTTCTTATTCTATAGGAACATTTCTAGGACAAAATGGCATGTGTTGTACAGTGTTAGTGCCATAGTAATCTTAGTACTTGACTAGATAATTTTCTTCTCTCTAATCATCAGCATCACTTGGAATAATCGTCATGCTAGCCAGTCCTCAAGGGATATCTGGAAGTCACAGACTAATACACAACGAAGTCAGAAAGCAGTTATAAGACCTCTTCTTAATGCTCTGGGCTAAACCAAGAAGCCAGGATAGGCAGGGCTCCAACACTCTGAGTTCTTACATTGTTCCAGGTTTAACAAAACCTGCACTATTTGATTATCATGCAAGGTGTGCCACAACAAGCTGTTCTGGAGCTCTAAAAGATAACCATCAGTTCTCAATGTACAGATAACGAAAATATTTTCACCTTCAACAAAAGCATGGTAAGACGTACCAGTAAAAAAATCCCCTTGCAGCTTTTCAACACAATACCAAGAGCGACAGCCAAAGACTGAGGCATTAATTATCCTGATGCTGGGAAGCTGAATTCCACTGACAAAAACAGCAGAATGAAACTCTAGAAAGGAGGTCTTTCTCCTCACAAATGGTGATGTTTTCACTGTTTTTGCTTTGCCTGGCACCTCATATCGTGGGAATGGTGCATCCCGTCAATCGCAAAATAAAGCGCTATTCCATTAACTGCAAAGTAAGTGAGCCCTTCCCTATTTTGCATGGATTTTCTCAGCCAGGAGAACTTATCATCGGACAGATTTCTTCCCAAGCTTTTTATCGGCGGCTCACTGCTAATTTTAGCATATGTCCCTCTCCACATTTGTTGATCAAGGACATCATGTAAGGAGTTCTCTTTATCTTCACAGAGGTATTTGTTTGCTTAGATCACCATAAGCAGTGGTAGCCAGCATCAGATCTATGTACATATCAGTTAACACTTGCTAAAAATTCCACATGGTATTCTATTGTTTCCTTTTGTGCAATGTATAACTACATTTTTAAACCTCTTTAACGACTCACACTTTTTGATCACCCTCTCTCCTGCCATATACATTTAATTGACTTCCTATGACATAAATCTTATGACTGCCTGTTAGAGATATAAATCATAACTTGTTTTATTCCCTCATGACAAAATAGGAAACTGCATAATTTTCCTCCCCACTACCAAACTATTTCCTGTCCTTTCAACACAAGTTCTTCCATTCTCACAAAATATTACATGTGCAAATTGTACAGTTACACAAAACTATGATAGCTACATAAAACTACAACATTTCTCGCATTTTAAAAATTAGTAACATGGCATTTGTTTGCATCTTTTAAAAAATCTGCCATTTGGTCCTTTGGTCTTGTGTATGTGCACATTCACACGTCTTGTTTCACAAAGGAGCAACGACAGATTTTTTGCAGAGATCTTTTTACACAGGCTGGGAGGAGCACCCTCCAACCCAGGGAGGTTTCTGATCTGACTCACAGTTCCTTTTGCTGTTATCACTGATCACTGATATAAGAGCTTATTTTAAGTTGGGTTGGGAAAATTTGCAGACCAGGAAGATGTGGCACTGGAACTTGCTTCTGAGTAGCTGTGCTTGGTTGTATGGTTGATATCCAAATTGGAAGGAATTTTGTCTGGTGTGACCCACATGCGGTAGCCATTGACTTGTGCTCTCAGCCACTGTTAGAAAGCAGTCCGCAGAAACCTTTCTTAATGGGAATTCTTTCAAAAGAGATGCATCATCTCTGTTGTAAGTTGATCAGTCACGAATGCACTACTTTCATTGGCCAAGCCACTATTCTCTCAACATCAGACACCATCCATAACGTGCATATAGAAGAAGTGATTCACCTTTCTGGCTTGTTTTGAGGAATAGTTTAATAATACATATGGAAAATGTAAAGTATTGTATAAATGCTGTTATTATTTACATAAGATTTTCCCTAAATTTCCAGTGCACTTGAACATAGAAAGCTTTGTAGCCCTTAATGATATATAAAGTTGGGAAAATGTGCCTTGTCGTTGGAATTCCACCTAGCTACTAAACATAATGAAATAGCAAATGTCACTGTCATGAATACCCCCGAAGACTAGCAAATGTTTAATGAAAGAGCTTATCTGCAATTGCTCAGGCTTACAAGAAAATGTAACCTTCTGTGCTGCTTCAATGTTTTTAGGATTTTGTTTCACTGAATGTACTATTTGTTACAGTGAGGTGGCAAAGTATTACCAGCACATTCTAGCTATGGTTTTTGCCATAAAAGAGTTAAATGAAAACCACAAGGTCTTGCCAAATATTACTTTGGGATTCCAGATCTGTGACAATGACTGCAATTTCCAGATGACTTATAAAGCCACCTTGGACTTGCTTTCCACACAGCATAAATCTGTCCCAAACTATAAGTGTGACATCCAGAACCACTTGATAGCTGGCATTGGAGGAATTCACTCTGATTTCTCAGTTTACATGGCTAATGTCTTCAATGTCTACAAGATTCCACAGGTAGGCTTTTGGAGGAGGCTGGAAAAGTATCACAAATGAAACTCTACATTCCCTTTCACAGATTGTGTACATCTCTGGTAGTCTGCATTTCTAAAATGTATTGTTAATATTGTTCTAGTAATAAAGTGAGGCTGAAAAGAAAATTTATACCTGCAAACAGTATTTGGGAAATACTTGAGGATGTATTCTTAGATGAGATTTTCACAACCAAGACAGGATGCTGTAAACTTGTATCTGAACTCATTGGACATCTGGATAATCAAAGTGAAGCCATTCTATTTTTGTTGGTTTCTTACATTTGCATCCTGTTTTTCCTCCAGTGCTGGTGAATATGGATCACCTTCTCACTGTCCTATCCTCAAAACAATCCTTTGGAATATTTCTCCTGAGAGAGACAGAGAGTGATTTGCCTAAATGCATGCTGGATCTCCCAAATCTTTGTATAATATTCTAACCACTGCATAACATTATAGTACATTACAGTATGTTGGCAAGCCATTCTTCACACAAACCTCTATAACACACTATTTACTATATAAAAGTCAAAGTTTATGAGTAAGGCCCTTTTCGCACGCAGTTTCTTTTACGAGAGGGCCCCTTGAGAGGGCTCCGTACGACTCACTCCCATTTATGCGACGCTCACGAGCCTAACACGAACCGCACATGCACATTTTCATTTTCGGCTTCAAGCCGAAAATGGTGCATAGTCACGCAAGGCTCCCGGGGCCCATGCGCATTTACCTGCACTGTGGCACATTGGGAGCCAGGTCAGTCACGCTTCTCGTCTCAGCGTTAGCCTGCAATTTCCAGGTTGCACTGTGGTAGGAAGGGGTGGGACGTTCACACGGCGCTTGCGCGACCGGCAAGCCAGCTGCAGTAAGGAAGGAGAAACGAAGTGAGCGCCTCACACAAGAGGTTGCTCTCGCAAACACCACCCCCCACCTCCGTGAAAAGGTAAGACACGGAAAGGGCCTAAGTTTGTCTGTTTGTCTGTGTAAAGCTGGTGAAGATCTCATATGATTGGCTATGTGAGGTGAGAAGACTTCATATGATTGGCTGGCTGTGAAGAATCTATGGAATTCTGGGGTTTGCAGTTCAGGGAGGAGCTTTGGAATTCTCAGCCAGAGAGCTCAGGCTGATTGCAATGGAGATGAGGCCTAGCAGCAAGAAGGAGGGCAGTATATTCCTTCAGGAACCCAAACTCTGTGTGTTAATAACTCCGAATACAAATTGGATTGGGAAATATGGGGGAAAGTTACATGTACTGGACAAGACAGAATGGGGAATTAGAGACACAGGATCTCAAATCTGTGTATTTCAACCACGTCTAATTCCTAAGGTAAGGTAATTCCTAAGGTATTTCTAACAAGAAGTACCTCTGAGAAAATAAAATCTCTGGCAATGCCAGGTAAATACACTAGTTCATTCATAAAATACCTCTACATTTTCTTTCAGTTCACTTATGGATCTCTTTCTCTAGTGGAGGGGGACAAATCATCATTCCCTTCCTTGTACCAGATGGTCCCAAATTATGCTCAGCAATGTGCTGGGATTGTCCAGTTACTTTTGCATTTCAAATGGACGTGGGTGGGAATCTTTGCTTTGGATGATGTTAGTGGAGAAAGCATTTTGCAAGCATTGGTGCCTAGGCTTTTGGAGGCTAACATCTGTTTTGACTTTATTAAAAAAATCCCAGGAACAACTTTTGTTAAGAGAATGACAGATTCATTGCATCGTGAACTGAAAGATTTTTCACACCTCATGGAAAGCAATGCCAATGTGTTCATTGTTGATGGTACACTTTCATGCATGCTTAAAATGATCTGGTGTCTTCAGATGGCACACCTCGATTCACATCAAGGTAGGGTGTGGATTGCAACAACACACTGGGATTTTGTATCACTTAGTTTCTTAAAAAGTCATGACATACAAGTTTTCCATGGCATGCTGTCCTTCACAGTCCATTCAAACGAACCAGTAAAGTTCAGAAAATTTCTTCAGAGTGTTAACCCTTCCTGGGCAAAAGAAGATGGTTTTATCCAGGACTTCTGGGAGCAGGCCTTCAACTGTTCATTGAAACATTTGAGTTCTAGTGAGGCCATCAAGAGACAATGCACTGGGATGGAGAAACTGGAGCATCTTCCTGGGCCTTTGTTTGAAATGAGTATGACCGGTCACAGCTACAGCATTTACAATGCTGCCCATGCCGTGGGACATGCTTTACATTCCATGCAGGAATCAAGATTCAAAGGCAGATCACAGGTGGCTGGGGTGAAGCTGGAGCCCCAGAATCTTCAGCCATTTCAGGTAATATTTCTCAGAGCAATTTGCGTGCATAATTTGGGAAGGATCTTTTTGGGGAGTACAGGAATTTCAGCTGTTTTACCACTTCCACCATAATCAACTTAGAACTTCTCAGATTTTTTTTTCTCATGCCCTGCCATTACCACATGCATCCATAGCCCCTCTTTGATTTACCACAGATTGTTTGCTGAAGCTGTACCACATGGGCATGACCATGATGATGATCTGGATTTGGCTGTTTGTTACTAAGCGCCTTTCTGCACTACATTGTTATAATGCTATTATTCCACTTTCAACATCCTATGGAATTCTGGGGTTTGCGATTTAGGGAGGGGCATTTAGAATTCTCAGTCAGCAAGTTCTTTGGCCTCACTAAACTTCAAAACCAGAATTCCACAGGATGTTGAAAGTGGAATAATAGCACTATAACAGCGTAGTGTTGAAAGGCCCTAACAGCCAATCAGTGAGCTGATGAGAGCTATGCTTTCATAGAGGATCGGATAATGAAGAGTTAGAGGACAAAGACAGTGCCTTAGTACCTTAGTAACCAAAGCGGTCTGCCACCAGTTGTTATCTCCAAAAATGTGATTTTCTTCACGCTAGCATCTTGGGGGAAAGAAGGAAATGTAATGTGGCTTTTATGCACCTAGAATCTTGCTGCTTAGACACCACTGTAGTGGATTCATTGAATCAGTTGTGTAATGGTGAGTTAACTCATACGCAAATCCCACTCATTCAGGGGTCTACTCATGTTAGGACTAATAATAGGATTTGGGGCACAGACTCTTAATGAAAAATTTGTGGGACTGATCCTGCAGGAATCCATACCAATCCAGATCAGTGTCACCACTTTGTCAGTGTCATCATAGTGAGCAATCCAAGATGTTTCAGGTCCTTTCTATCTTTTTTTCTCTTTGGGTTTAGCTCCATCTCTTTCTCAGGGGCCTTTCATTCAACAACAGTGCTGGAGAGACTGTGCGGTTTAATGATGACCAAGAACTGATCGCAGGACTGGATGTTACAAACTGGGTAACATATGCAAATAAGTCTTTTGTTAGAGTAAAAGTGGGAAGGCTGGATCCTCAGGCTCCTCCAAGCAAAGGATTAACAATTCTCACTGAAAACATTGTCTGGCCTCAAAAGTTTAATCAGGTGAGAAGGACAAAATTTATTTCCACATTATTTCCATTTTTCTCAGCCTTGCAACATTATCCTTTAATATTTATAGTTTAAGAATATTTCATTTAAAACAGCTAATTAAGAACAACATATTAAGTGTTTGAGTATTTGCTTTTTGGACAAATGGGACCAAATTTGTTCAGCCTATCTTGCATTCTTAACAGGGCTGCTCTTCTTTTGGGTTTCGAATAGCCATTGCCTTCAAGAAAACCACAACATACTTCTCTTTATCTACACTAGTTTTCTAGTTTGTCCTTCCATTGTTGTTGCTGCTGTTGCTGTCATTGTCGTGTGCCTTCAAACTGACTCTGAATAAATCTATGGATAGATTTATTCAGAGGAAATTTTTCATTATCTTCCTTTGAAACTGAGAGATTATGACAATGTCCTCGGTCATCCAGTGGGTTTCTATGGCTTAGCAGGGATTTGAATCCTCGTCTCTCCAAGTCCAACACACAAACTGCCACACCTTCATTTACAGGTTTTAAAGCTGAGCCAGGTCCAGCAATCATTGCTCTGAAATAATGGTGGAAATGACACCAGTACAATTTAGAACAAGACTGGCTATGGATAGCTCTCCCCACCATCTACAGCTGCCCACATTTCTTTTAGAGCCTCCATTATTCATCCATTTGTGGTCCTGGGTAAAATGAATGCCATTATGACTTCATCATGAAACTATCTCCCTAAACATGCTTCTTAAACAAAGAGCTTCCATGCACTGAGGAGGTGGTGCTGCCAGACAACTGACTTCCCCCCAGCATTTTCCCAGGACTGAATATGGCACATCTGTAAAGGGAAGTCTGTACTCATAGATCTTTACACAGAAGGATCGACCTATACTGGAGCAGGAACCTGGAAACCCTGATCACTTGGGTTCCTGATCCCATAGAATTCTATCAACAGAATCGTAATGGTAATGTATACACACATAACCTAGTGCGTATGTCCATTTTCAGACATTTCAGAAGGAAGTAGACTGTGCCACCATGTGCAATGTCCACGTCCCAGCATCTTTGTAGAACCTAAGGTTGTGCCAGCACCAGTTACTGACAGCAAAATTAGAGTTTAAAAAAATATTCCCCCATAAAGCAAGCAAACCCCAAAGTAACTTCCTGTAACTTCAACTACATTTTGATGGTGCCAGACAGTCATGGCATCCTGTAAACTAAAAATGTACATGCATAACCATGTACGGACAAAAGGATGGTTTTCCTTACAGGTGAAAAATGAAACATAAATATTAACAAATAAAAGAATAGCCCATCTTAAAGAAAAAGGATTATGCTCCCCCCAATAATTGAAGAAGTAGGTATAGAATGCTCCTCCCAATTTCAACCATTAAGAACAGCTTACATCTTCATAGTCCCTGTCTTATTTAGAATGGGTTGCTTCTTCATGTGCCAGTGTGAAACAAGAAATATGGAAACGTATCTCCTCAATCTTTAAGTTTCTCTCTACTGATATTCTTGAACAGGTGCTGCCCATTTCTACATGTAACGAATATTGTCATCCAGGTTACAGCAGGAAAAAGAAGGAAAGTAAGCCATTCTGCTGTTATGATTGTGCTCTATGTCCAGAAGGAAAAATTACTGAACAGAAGGGTAGGAGACAAATTTTTCATTGACATCCATCAGACCATTTGTCATAAAATTTCCAGAAAACTGAAATGTTGGCTGTAATGAAGGGATGAGGAAACAGCAGTGATCTTGGAAAGCAGTGCTGTGAGACAGATTCTTATTGCTGAGAACCTAATCTTGTATGTCACAGTCAAGTATGGTAATCCTCAGTCTTTATTTTCAACCATCAAGACTGTTTCTTTGGATTACTAAAGACAAGTGTGTTCTCTTCAGGTATTCCTACAAAGGAGGTACAAGAAAATCCAAAATCCACAAGCAGTGATACTTCATTTATGCAAACGTTTGATACTTCACTGGCTTCTTCATTAGGCAAACATGTTAAAAATGATACATCAGCAAAATGGAGATAACATTAGAGTCACAGGTCTACATTTTGTCTCAGATATTGTCAGTTAAGAGGGCATGGAGGGATTTAAATGCAGGCACAGGCCACTCCCCTTATTGGCCTTGTGAAGACCTGGGACAAAAAGCAACAAAATAAATTTCAACTCCATTAGCAACAGAAAAAGTAACTTCTCTTGAGATTCAGCTGTTCCTCTCCTATGCCAGGCTAACTGCTTCTTTCTTAGGCAGAGAACATTGAACTTCTCAAGGAGTCTATGTACAGCTACATCTGGAAAAACTGCAAAGGAAGTGTTACACGCTCCTCACTTCTAAGTGTAGTAAAAAGTACCAAGGGCACAATGCTTACCAGGGTTTGAGTTCCTTTGAAGGTCACTGGAATTTTTTTTAAACGCAGTTTATGTACATATACACAGGCTCAGTATATGAGGAGGTAAAGTTCAAATGATAAAACAGACAACCAAAATAATTACTCTACCTTGGATCATTAAAGGAGAAAAGAGAGATAGACCATTATATTTCTAATTTACAGAGCTTCCAAAAACAAAGGACTCATTGTGTCTTGTCTTACATATCACATTTACAAATGGCGCACTGATGACTTCCACATACATCAGTTAAATCAATCTTATTTGGTAGAGACACAGTTGGTTTTGTCCCATTCAGAATACTTATCAATACTATTCATTCATTGTACACATGAATGTTTTGAGTATGGTGAAAATGGCAGTAGGGGTAGATAAACTTTAGCAAGTCACATCCAACCACAGATTCACCAGGGCTGTATTCTACATAACTTCTGAAAAGAGGAGATTTTTATTCTTAATGAGATTTGAGATCCTATCCAGGTCCAGATTGTCTTATGAAAATTACCCAATTTCTTATAAGGTTTTATTTTTAAAAGAAAATTGAGTTGATTACAAAATTAATTGGGTAACACTTTCATAACCTCTCTCTTGTACCATAGAAGGAAATCTAATTCATATGTATCTGGGATACAAATATTGTAGGGTGTTTGTCAATTAAGAAAAGGTCTATATTTGGAATCAAAAAGCAGCATTTTGAGTTCTTTGAAATTAAGTGAGATGATGCAAAAGTCAACATTCTGGAGAACTTGACAGCGTGCATACTTCTATGACATTTTGGTTTATCCATATAAAGGTATTACTCTCATTTTTTTCTAATGGGCCAGGTAAATATTTCTGTTTTTCATTTGTATTTTTGTTTTCCAGACATGGATAGCTGTGTCAGTTGTCCAGATGATCAGTATGCAAACCTGTACCATAATCAGTGTATTCCCAGGATTATAAGCTACATTTCCTATGAAGAACCTTTGGGACTCACTTTTGCTTTGTGTGCTATCATTTTTGCTCTGATAGCAGCTTTGGTGATAGGAACATTTGTGAAGCATTGGGACACTCCCATAGTCAAAGCCAACAACAGGACTCTCACCTTTACTCTCCTCATCTCTCTCCTTCTTTGCTTCCTCTGCTCTTTGCTATTCATTGGACAGCCAACAAAGATGACCTGCCTTCTCCGGCAAACAACATTTGGAATCATCTTCACAGTCTCTGTTTCTTCCACTTTAGCAAAAACCATCACTGTGATTCTAGCATTCATGGCTACAAAACCAGGGTCCAAGATGAGAAAATGGGTGGGGAAAAAACTGGGACGTGCCATTGTCTTTTCCTGTTGCTTTATACAAGTAGGTATTTGTACTATTTGGCTAGGTACATATCCTCCATTCCCAGATACAGATACACATTCCTCGAACTTCAGTATCATCATGGAATGCAATGAGGGCTCAACGTTCATGTTTTACTGTGTCTTGGCATACATGGGTCTCTTGGCTGTTATCAGTTTTACTGTGGCTTTCTTAGCTAGGAAGTTGCCTGACAGTTTCAATGAAGCCAAATTCATAACTTTCAGCATGTTAGTGTTTTGTAGTGTTTGGTTCTGTTTTGTTCCAACCTACCTTAGCACAAAAAGTAAACACATGGTGGCTGTGGAGATCTTTTCTATCTTAAGTTCCAGTGTTGGATTACTGGTTTGTATCTTTTTCCCTAAATGCTTCATCATTTTTTTCAGGCCTGTCCTGAACAACTGGGAGAAAATAATGATTAAAAAAAATCCTAACCCTTAAATAACATGTGTGCCAGTCTGTATGTTTCTAATCTAATAAACTGTTACTCTAAAAATACAATGATTAGTGGTAAAGAGAGGCCAAGGGCCAGCTAAGCACACTCTAGGCTACATATAGACCTGGGCTGAATCCAGATATGATGAAAATTTCTTATGACTACCCTACCTGAATTGCAAAACATTTGGATCTGATGTAGAGTGGTTCTTTCTTCACCCTTTCTCTCTCCATTCTTTTTTAAAATTTTATACTGACAGTTCTTTGCCAGAAAAGTAATTCTGCAAGCAAATCATTTACTGTGAGGATCTTTGAGAGCAAGATGGACCTGCTGGTAGAAGGATATTTCAACTGGCAGAAGACATTTTTTGCCTAATGATGGTTCTCTTCATTTAGCGCATATTTGATTTAGGAGTGCACTGCAAATTGGCTACTATTTGTAGATAGTAATCTGTGAGACATACACTGAAAAGAAATACAATAGAGAGATATAACTGTAAAGGAGTTCTCTAGTTCTGCAAGGTACTCCTAATGCACTCATGGTAGATATTAAGATGTAAAAGCTGGGTGAGATTGTCATAACTCTTGTCTTTTTCTATCATTTACAATACCAGAAGTTTCTGGTTCAATAATATCCCCAAGGGCTCAAAAATAATAGAGCTTGCCAAAATTATTTGTTTGTCCATGATGGCTATAGAATTCTAGGAAATGTTGTGCCAAAAAAGGAACGTTCCCAAGTTTTAAACAAGAATCATTCATGTTATCCTCTTCTTATTAAACTGCAAGGGATAATCCTTTCAGAAGATTTAGCAGCTTACATTTTACATCAGATCTTTATTTCTATAATATTCTTCCTGTCATGATTCCATATAAATAATAAAAAGTAAATCCTGGGATTCAACAGGACTGAGGTTCAAACAGCATCTGAAAGATAAAGGGTACTTCCATACAGCAGGGATATGAGATGCACACCCTAATGCATCTCCAAACTAAACATAAAGAACTTTTTCTCATTCACTTTTGCTTTGTGATTGTGGAGCACATCATTATAAGCTCCAATCTAGGCTGTGGATCACTTGATATTTCAAAGTGAAAAATCCAATATGAACTTTTATTAAAGGTGTTCCAAGGTATGACAAATCTAACGCCTTTAAATGTACTGTCCTTGTGTTTTGTATTAAACAAAATAGACATGCTCAATTATGTCTGTGAATTACAACAAGCTGACCTTAAACATACTGTGATGGTAAAGGGAAAAATATCATGGTGGTAAAGGGAAAGTTTCATGAGTTGAACTGCTCAGTCAGAATTCTGAAGGGAGTATTAAGCTGAAAATACACCCTTTTCAGGCAAAAAGACATGAAAGAGTTAAGTAGCATCTTTTAATATACTGGAAAAGCAAAATTTCTAGCAGATGCTTTGGTGAACACAGTCCACTTCATCAAACACAAGTGTTTTATTTTCAGGATATTTTTTTCCTACTATTGCATAGGAGGAAAGATGAAGACTGACAAGCTGTGACTGACCCTGACCCCACCACCACCACCACCCCTGCCCCCCCATATCAGGCCATCTAACTTATGAAGTTTTAAATAGGAAAACTGTAAGATGTATTCCAGCTCATTATTATGTTGTTTGAAATTCTCTGGCGTGCAGAGGTAACTGGGCTCAGAGAAATTGTAAAATCTATTCTTGCAGTATGTAATGATTAGCAACAGCCTACCAAATTCAGTTTTCTTTCCCCTTATTAATAAAAACACACTTAACTCTCAGTTAAGGGAGATCTGTATTCAGGGATTTACTGCATGGTCTCTACCTCTAACTTGTGTACAATTCTGTAACAAACATAGATTCTCCTCCACTTTTCTCTTTCTCAAGAAAGGGGAAGAGGACAGAGTTGAAAAAACACCCTGCAGAAAGAAGGAGCCTGAGGCTTTTTTTTTCTTCTGAAGGATGGAAGGCATGTTTTCAGGCTCATGAGAGCAGTCCAAGGCAAGCATGTGGAATTTGTTTTTTGGGAAAGAACACTCCAGGAACTTAAAATGTGTTTGGAGGAATTTTTGTGGACCTTCACATCTGGTTCCCTGATACCCCTACCCAAGTGGATTTTACTGTCTTGGAGAAATAAGACATTTTATGCGGCATCTGAGGAATTATGCAGTTTTATCTTTGTTCCCAGCAGTTTCTATTTTGGACACATGTGAGTTCATGAGGCCACCAGTGTTATCTAGGTCAAACCTTCACAGTCAAAGAGAAAGCTCTGCTGATTTGGAACAACGGTTCAGCCGTATTCTCATGGGAGCCTGAGCCTGTAGTTACTCAGCCTGGAACTGGTAAATGGAATCAGCTGGGTTTGCTAAGTCCTTGGAATAGAAAAGCTGGGAGGAGGCATTAACATGTTATTTCATATTTCTTTCTGTTGTGACTGACAAGGAAGAAATCTGGAAATGCTGATGCAGAACTCAGTTAAAATATCTACCAATGGCCAAGCTACTAAGGGAGAGTGTTCATTAATCTCATTACAATGATCCCAATTTCTCCTTCTTGCTTCTTTGTATCTGTTTTTTTTTCTCTTTTTTGAACTTAGCTCCATCTCTTTCTCAAAAGGATCTCATTCAACAATAGTGCTGGAGAAACAGTGCATTTTGATGAAAATGGAGAATAGTGACAGGATTTGATGTTACAAACTGGAAAATGTTCCCCAATCAGTCTTTTGTTAGAGTCAAAGTCGGAACACTGGACCCTCAGGCTCCTCATGGAAAACAGTTAACACTTCAGCCTCAAAGCATTGTCTGGCACAGAAAATTCAAGCAACTAAGAAAGCTCTCCACTCAGGAAAAAAAAAAAGAAACTTTGAATGAAAAATGCACATAGTAGTATGTCAGATGCCAGTAGCTTTAAAGAAACCATAGTTTTAAATAGCTAAGAGACAGAAGTACTTTGGTGGATGATGTGTGCTAAAAAGTGGAAAAATAGTGCAGTTCTGTTACATCTCTCTTGTAGTAGTTTTCGAGATTATAAACCATGCTTTCCTCCTGTCAGATCTGACTGTGTCGTATTTGGGAGGTACTCTATCATGATGGCTCTGGAGTTCCTGGAAGAGCACTTACAGGAGATGGTTATGTGATCTTTGAAATATTCTGTAGGGTTCTGTTTTGTCTCATAACTTCTTAGTATATTTGTCTTTGATCTGATGGGTTTCATTGTAGTATCAGCAGTCTGTTGATGACACACAGCTGCAGCTTAACCTAGACAAACCAAAACTACTACAGATACAGAAATCAGCTGATATAGGTTAAGAGGGATTGTATTCCCCTACACAACCACACATCAAAATTGACAGCTGATTTCTTCTGGTATGCAGATTACCAATGTCTTTGGCATGTAACCCTTGACAGAAAGATGCCCCACTCCAAGGAAGTGCTGTGCAGAATAGAGATGCAAACATTTCTTCCCGGTCAATAAATCCTTGAAATTTCAGCTGACTTTCAAGGTTCCCAATAGGCAGTATGAAGGGAAAAAGTAAATACAGGTATGTTGTCTTGGATGCCCTAATTCCAGTGGCTAAAGAGTTAACAAAATACCAGAAAAAAAGCTTGAAATCATCTGCTTATCAGATTTCTCAGTCTTACACACTCTCTTGACATTGTTTTGACAGCAGTGTAAAAATGTATCTCCCAAAGCAGAATTAAATTTGATAACATTTTGATAGAATTTCTAATGTGACCTCAAAGCCCCTTCTGTGGACAGGTACACCTGTCAAAGTTTATCAAGGCATATTGTTTTAATCCTAAACTTTCAGCATTGGTGTTTTCTGACAAGTGCCCCGCATTTCTTAGTGTAATGACCACTGCTGACCTGGTTATAGTAAGAAAAAAAGGAAGGTGAACCATCATGCTGTTATATTTATACTACATGACCAGAAGGGAAGATTTCTGCTCAGAAAGGTAAGAGGCTTGGATTGGGATGGAGCTGAAGTTCCTGTGATTAACATTTTAATGCAAATATGCGTAATTGTTTCTCCTTACAAGCAAATGCATGAAGGAAAATGTGTCAATACTTCACTATTAATTATATTATGGTTATTATACATTTATTATCTCATATATATTCATTGTGTTATGCCTCGCTATTTATACTTGTCTGAGTTTTGCAATGCAGTTCACCAATACGAATGCATCATGTTACGGAAAACTGCATGCAAAGATGCAAGATGAACACATAATAAATTCCTACAGAATTTTGTGCATACTTTCCCAAATAAATGAAAATGGATGAGCAACTAACACATGCTAAATATAAAGATGGACAAATGAGCAAATCCATAGTGGACAAATTCATTTATTCCAAAACATCATATAAGATGACATCTGTTGAGGGTGGTATGGTGGTGTTTTCAAATATTCAAGTGAAACAAAACTGAGAGGGAGAGCTAACACATCAGAAAACAGGAATAGAATTCAAAGGACCCTGATAAACTAGAAAACTGGGCTGAAATTAACAAAACAAAATTCAGCAGAGACAAACACAAAAACTAAATGCACAGGTATTAGAAGGGGAAAACTTGGTTCAGCAGTAATCCATGTGAAAAGGACCTTGGGATTATTGTTGATGACAAATTGAACATGAGCCAGCAGTGTGATGATGCAGCAAAGAAGGCAAATGCTATCTTAGCCTTCATTAATAGAAACATAATTTCCAAGTTGAGGGAAATAATAGTTCCACCTATAGTCTGTGCTGGTCAGGCCTCGTCTGGAGTATTGTGTTCAGTTCTGAGCACCTCATTTTAAGAAGGGTGCAGAAAGTTTGAGTGAATTGAGAGAGGGCAATAAGGACGATAAGAGGTATGAGAACAAAATGTATGAGAACAGGTTGAAGGAGCTGGGCGTGTTCGGCTTGGTGATGAGAAGATTGAGGGGTGACATGCTTGGACATTTTCAATACCTCAAGAGCTGCCTCAAAGAGGAGTGTGAAGGCTTGTTCTCTGCTACCTCAGAGGGTAGAACTAGGTTTAATGGTTTGAAGTTACAGGAGAAGAGATTTTGATTAAACATTAGAAAGAACTTTAAGACAGTGAGAGTGGTCCAGCAATGGAACCAATTACCTTTGTGGTGGGGTCTCCTTCTCTGGATGTCTTTTAAAAAGAGACTGGACAACTACCTGCTGGGGATGCTCTAACTGGAGCTCCTGCATTGAGAAATGAGTTAGATCTGATAGCCCAAAGGGCCTCCTGAACTCTATGATTCTATGATTCTACAATAAAACCAAGGTATTTGCATCATTTTATATTGAGACTTCAAGGCCTACTCTTTTTTTCCAGATACAGATGTCTGCACTGGATGTTCAGATGATCACTATTCAAACTTTGAGAAAAATCAGTGCATCCCCAAGGTTCAAATCTACCTCTCATATGAAGATCCTTTGGGTATCACTCTAACTTTGTCTGCTATTGCTTTTGCAGTGATCACATCTTTGGTACTTGTAACATTTGTGAAGCATCGAAACACTCCCATCATCAAAGCCAACAATCGCAGCCTCACTTACACTCTCCTCATCTCGGTCTTTCTTTGCTTCCTTTGTTCCTTGCTGTTCATTGGAAAGCCAAACACACTAACCTGCCTTCTCCAAACAAACAGTCTTTGGCAACATTTTCTCCCTGGCTCTTTCTACTGTTTTGGCAAAAACCATCACTGTAATTCTGGCATTTATGGCTACAAAGCCAGGATCCAGAATACAGAAATGGGTAAGAAAAAGACCAGCAAATGCCATAGTTCTTTCTTGTTTTCTTATACAAGTAAGCATTTCTTTCTTTTGGTTGTTCACCTCCCCTCCCTTCCCAGACAAAAACATGCATTCTCTGAATGGAGAAATCATAGTGCTGTGCAATGAGGGGTCGACCACAATGTTTTACTGTGTCTTAGGCTATTTGGGCCTCCTTGCTGTTACCAACTTCTTTGTGGCTTTCCTAGCCAGGAAGTTACCTGACATTTTCAATGAAGCCAGATTTATTACTTTCAGCATGCTGGTCTTTTGCAGTGTTTGAGTCTCCTTTTTCCCAACCTACCTGAATATCAAAGGGAAAATATATGGTAGCTGTGGAGGTCTTCTCCATCTTGTCCTTCAGTGCTGGATTAATGGTCTGCATCTTTTTTTCCAAAATGCTACATCATTATATTTAGGCCCAGTCTGGACAACAAAAAAAGAAAAGCTCAAAATAAAAGAATCCAAGAATCAACTTCTGCTACCTGTGTTTCCTTCATTTCCTAAAATATGCATATTCAGCTCGTTGAAGAGAAGATTGATGCGTCACATAACCTCATTCTTTGAATACTTCCAGGGCTGCCACAAAAGAGGAGAGTGCTGGCTTGTTCTCTGCTGCCTCGGAAGGTAGAACTTAGGGCCATTTCCAGACTACACTGTTATAGTACTATTATTCCACTTTAAACATCCTGTGGAATTCTGGGGTTTATAGTGTACTGAGGCCAAAAAGCTCTCTGGCTTAATGTTAAATGCCCCTCCCTAAACTGCAAACCCCACAATTCAATAGGATGTTGAAAATTGAATAATGGCACTATAACAAGTGTAGCGCAGAAATGGCCCAGGTCTAATGATCTGAAGTTACAGAGGGTAGATTTATATTGAACATTTGTAAGTCTTTTCCTTTCCATTTTCAAAATGGTGTTAACTATGCAGTTTCAGAAACAAGTTCTTGTAGTGTTGCTGAGAATTCCTATTATTCTCAAATATTCAAGACATAAATAGAAAAGGGATGCAGAATCTTTGACCTTTAGCCAAATTTTGGTGTCTTAATGCAGTCACTATCAAGCATATACCCAGACCCTTTTCGAACAGGCGTTTCTTAAGCAAAAGGGCCCCTTGAACGTTGCATAAATGTGAGGAGCTGTCTGCATGACGCACTCACATTTACGTAACGCTCAGAGAACGTGATAGAACCACGCACGCATTTTTTTTTATTTTCGGCTTCAAGCCGAAAATGCGGCACAGTCGCACCACAACGCTTAGGGGCATGGAGCACACTTACCTGCGGTGCGCAGCCTCCTGAGCCATGCCGGTCGCGCTTCCTGTATACAGCGCTAGCCTGCAGCTCCCAGGCTGTGCTGCAGTAGGAAGGGGCAGGGTGTTCGTGCGACCAGAAAGCTACTGCGAAGCCCAAACAGCAGAGACACGAAAGCCTTCCTCTGAAGGTTTCTCAAGTGAGCTCCGCCCCCCACCTCCGCGAAAAGGTAAGGTGCGAAAAGGCCCTGAATTATCTCTTCAGGACCTTCCTAGATCCACGAGGCAAGGGAATCCAGCTCATTGGTGAGCTGTAGATTCATGGCACTGAATACATCCTAAAGCAGTGATTCTCCGTAACTCCACTTTACACTTGACTGATCTTCTATTTCAAGGATCTCTTTATGAAGTCACTTCAGGATCGTTTCTTGGTAGTCACTGCTTTATGGTGTGGAGTGACTCGCCAAGAATTAGAAAGCAAGAAAAAAAGGTTTATTTTACTGCAGGGATCTCAGTGGAATGAATTTCCAAGGTCTGAGAACCCTGATCCAGGTATTAGCTCTCTTTTTATACCCTCTTGTAAACAGACTACAGGAAATGATTACATATGACCATATATGAAGTGTTTACAGGTTATACAGACCTAGGTTACAGCTTTCAAAAATGATATATTTTGGTACCAAGGGAGTATTTCTCCAACATCAAAACTCCCTAGGTTCCCGGCACAGCTAAGCACATACCTAAGCCTCCTGATAAGATAAAGGACGCATCTGCTCACCTTATTTTTCTCTATTTTTCTACCTTAGCAATAGCTTACTTCCCAATTTAACCCTTTCATTTCCCCTTTATGCCAAATTCCATGCAATTTGAGCATACATTACTTAAGCTTGCTTTTGGGCCATAACAGTCTGAAATAGAGCGCCTTCCCCTCCATAGCTTGGGAGAGAGAGGCATGTACACATTTCATAGCACAGAGATACCATTACCATTCTGCGGACCCCTATACAATTAAAAGTACAATACCTAGAAACAAGGTTTTTAACCAACTAAGATCTGGAGCCAGGAAGTTAACCAATCCCAAGGGTTGCTAATGCCGCTGTCGTTGTTCTGTATTAATCCTTGTAACTGCTGTATTTCATCCTCTATAGTCTTGTTCAGATCATGGAACGCAACCTTGCATCCTCCTTTGACTATGGTACAAACCCCCCTTTTCTGGCTAACAAGTAATCCAAGGCCATCCGATGTTGTAACAATAACTGATTTTAGCTCTTCAATTTCTTGTTGGAGGGCTTGTGCCCAATTTTCCAGTTGCATTTATAGTTTTCTCCAATCTACAAGTCAATCCTATTATGCTTCTACTATTTTCTTACGCAGCCACAATTCCTGGATAGGATCCTAAAGTGGAGCCGTGATTAGTCCTCCTCCTACTCTATTACCCCCTCACTCTCAGACAACTGTGGCCTCCCGATGACCAGATCCTCACATTGACTTCCCAATGGTCCCACTGAGTGCCGCTTCTTCCTACCAACCCGTTTGATCTGTCCTGGTAGGAAAACTTGGACAGGTATAGTCATATGTCCTATTCCTACACACTGGTAAGTCCCTGGGTGGTAGTTGGTGGCCGACCCATTAAAGTAGAACCATAGATGCGGATCTCTAGCCAGCAATCCAGAGCATATGCTACCTGACCCTGTATAATTAGGAGTGAACATGGAATATTCCGGGCACAGATCTCCAAAGTTGGTTTCATTTCAGTCCCCCTTGGGTTGATAGGAGTTATTATATGAGCCATACAAATAGAATCTATCATTACATGCTGAATAATTTCCCAGTTTACCATAAAATGGAGTATTTTATATATCCTTTCCACTTTTAGAATTCCAAGATCCACAAATGGTGACAGCAAAAACACATTTTGCGGGGGAATAAGTATAAAACTTCAACCGCCTAATCGAGTCTTGTTTATACTACTATAGCTGGCAAACATATTGGGATTCCCTTTCAATGCTGATTGTAGGGCTCCTACAACCACTCCCAGTTCACTAATAAGGGAGGGCATAAAACCGAAATCTGCTACAGTCTGTGGATGTTCATAGATCAGAGTGACATTTGGTCCGTGTTGTTGGAACATGTGTGCAGCATGCCGTTTGAACCAGTTAGCCTCAACTACTCCACCCATCACGCTCTACATCCCGATCAACATTATCCACTTCATTTTCAGAGCCACTCAGGGACCCAAATCTACTTATTCCACACAAATTCCTTCTGTTCACTGTACAGAATACCAGAATACCAAAGAATATGCACACTATTATTGTTACTAGATCACTAATATTCATTGCTTCTCTCCCTCATCCATGCTGGGGATCTGGCCGTGCGTAGACGTTGACCTCTGGAGTGACTATAGCAGGGCTGAGTCCTAACCTTCCTCCTCTGCAGTTTCTAGGTCTGACCGTATGTAGAGCTACCAGTGTCCAGAGGGTGGCGGCACATCCAGGGTCTAGCCTAGAGTCTTCATTCACCTGTTGCGGATCTGACTGTGCGTGCATGATAAGTCCCTGGTATGACCACGGCAGAGTCTAGTCCGAATCTTCTCTCCCCTTCTCGTCTGGACAATTTCAGTTTCAAAGGGTTTTCTTGTGATGAAATTACAGCCCAATGAGTAAATGCCCTTTTTACCCTGGTGTAGTGTATCCAAGGTTTTAGCCCTGCTACTTTTACTGCAGTGGGAGTGACTAACAGCACCTGGTACGGCCCCCTCCATCCTGGTGATAGAGGTTTCCCTTTCCAATCTTTAACCCACACCTCGTCCCCAGGTTGGAAAAGATGGGCCTTTGTGAGGAAAGGAACTCGTCTAACCTCTAAAGCATGGGCGTATAACCTACTCTAGAGATTTCCCTAATGCCTGCACTTCTTCTTGGAGGGTTAAGTTCCCCAGTTCTCGAATGTCCCCTCTCAATCCCTTCAGGATGGCCGGGGGTCTTCCATATAGCTTCTCAAATGGAGTCAGCCCAGTTGTCCGATGAGGGGTGCATCTTATTCTCAAAAGTGCTATTGGGAGTACATCCAACCATTTGAGCTTGGTTTCTTGACACAGTTTTGCAAGCTGAGTCTTCAAGGTTCTGTTCATCCTCTCCACCTTCCCAGAACTTTGGGGTCTATATGCACAATGTAGTTTCCAAGTAATTCCTAAGACCTCTGCTAAACTCTTAACTACTCCATGCACAAAGACTGGGCCATTATCAGATCCGATGTGAAGGGGTAACCAGTATCTAGGTACGATGTCTCGGAGTAGGGCTCGTACTACTTCCTTCGCCTTCTCTCTTCTAGTAGGATATGCTTCAACCCACCCAGTGTGAGTGCATACCATTACCAACATATACCGATATTGTCCCGACCGTGGCATCTCGGTGAAGTCCACCACTAGGGATTGAAAGAGAGTAGATCCTCATGTAGGTTCCCCCTTCCAATCTTGGCCCTTGGCGCGGGTTGTTCCGAGTGCAGATTTGACACCGTGAAGACGCCAGAGCATGGTGTACTGACTCATTCCATCTATAAACACATCCTTTGCTAACAACTGGGCCAACGCTGTTTCCCAATGCGTGAGCTGATGTGCCTTCTGAACGACTGGCCATCCCATTACTAGATTGGGGCATGTACCGTCTTCCATCTGGTAGGACCCCCACCAACCATCTTTGTTGCTTATAGCTTTCAGGTCCTTTTCAGCCCCCTCTCGTTCTCCTGCTGGGTGTATCTAGGGGTCTGGTTACTCAAGGAGATTTGGAAAAGTGGTGTTACCATTTCTCTGGACAGGTTCTCTTTCCCATTCTCTAGTTCGTTCGCAACCTGCTGAGCAGCATCTGCTTTCCGGTTTCCTCGAACCACTGGATCTTGTCCTCTCTGGTGTCCCTTACAGTGCACCACAGCAACTTTACTAGGGGCCCACACCGCTTCTAATAGATGCTCTATTTCTTTTCCATATTTGATCTCTTGTCTCGAAGAATTGATCAGTCCTTTTTCTTGTACAGTGCTCCATGCGTGTGTAGGGTAGTGAAGGCATACTTTGAATCCGTGTATATGTTTACAGTAAGTCCTTCGGCCAGCTCCAAAGCAATCATCAAAGCAATAAGTTCCGCCTTCTGTGCCGAAGTACCAACAGGCAGCGCTTTGGCTTCTATTATTTTATCTGCCGTGACCGCTGCATAGCCGGCCTTGCACTTCCCTTCTTGCAGAAAGCTGTTTCCATCTGTATAGTAAGTGACATCAGGATGGGGCCATGGGGTATCCCGCAAGTCTGGTCTACTTGAGTACACTTCATCCATGGTTTGAAGGCAATCATGATGTATATTTCCAGATTCTACTGGGAGCAGTGTTGCAGGGTTCAAGGTGGTGCACAGTTCCAACTTCACTCTAGGGTTTTCATATAACATTCCTGATACTTGGACATTTGGCTATTCGTGAACCAATAGTTGCCTTTGTACTCCATGAGGGCCAATACAGAATGTGGAACCTTTTCCATCAAGTTCTGGCCTAAGGTTAGCTTATCTGCTTCTTTTACCAACAAGGCTGTTGCTGCTATAGCTCTGAGGCACCCAGGCCATCCTCTAGCGACTGGATCTAATTGCTTAGAGAGATATGCCACTGGGCGATGCCAGGATCCCAACATCTGTGTCAGTACTCCCACTGCTATTCCATTCTTCTCATCAACATATAAGGTGAACATCTTTGTTACATCTGGCAGACCCAGCGCCGGAGCTTCCATCAGCGCCTTCTTTATCTGCTCCCAGGCGTTCTTCTGTTCTTTTCCCCACAGAAATTCAGTTTCTCCGGACCTTTGGTAGCTTCATATAATGGTTTGCTCATTACTGCAAAATTCAGGAATACAGATTCTCCAAAACCCAGCTGCACCTAAGAATTCTCATCTTCCGATACCGGGGCTCAGGCAGAGCACACACAGCCTCCTTCCTTTCTCGGCCTCACGCTCGTTTCCCTTGAGTCACTTGGAATCCCAAATATTGCACCTCTGTCTGGCACAACTGGGCCTTCTTCTAGATTCTTTGTAACCTGCTTCCCACAAAAGCTGGAGCAACTCCATTGTGGCTTCCTTACACTCCTCCTCACTGGTAGCTGCCAACAGTAGATCATCCACATATTGCAGCAAAACTGATTCTCTCGGGTTCAGATCAGAATCTTCTCAAGTCTTGACTCAATGATGTTCCAAAAATCGTTGGCGAGTTCTTCCACCCCTGAGGCAAGTGGCTCCACGTGAACTGGGTCTTCTAGCCCGTAATGCTGTCTTCCACCTGGAAGGCAAATATTTCCTGCCTTTGAGGGGCCACTCGAATACAGAAGAAGGCATCCTTGAGATCCAGAACAGTGAAGTGAGTAGCTGCAGATGGAACTAGTCCCATCAGAACATATGGGTTTGGTACCACTGGGTGTAGGGTTACTGTAGCTTCATTTACCATCCTTAAATCTTGTACTGGATGATATTTCTTCTTCCCAGGTTTCAATACTGGGAGTAATAGGGTGTATTCCAGGGAGAGTGGCATTCCCGAATTATATTGTATTTCTTCAGCCGTTCCAAATGCTTCTGGATCCCTTCCAGGGCTTCTCTGGGCAAATCATACTGCCTTACACGAATGGGGATAATCTTTTTGGCTTTAATTCTACCACTATGGGGGCCATGAACCGGGCTAACCCAGGTGGGCTGTCTTCACCCACACACCTGAGGGGGTCCAAATATAGTGGGTTGTTCTTGACAAACCATGATCTGGTATCTTTGCCACTCTTCCTCCATTGGGTAAGTCACTGAGATACTCTTTGGTCCTCTGAAATTTATTTCCATCATCCATCTTCTTCAATAGAAACTTGAGCTCTCAATTTAGCCAACAAATCTCGACCCAATAAGGGCACAGGGCAATTTGGCAAATACAAAAACTGGTGAGTGACTTGATGTTTTCCTAGATCCACAATCCTTTTTTCTTAAAAGAGGGTGTTTATTTGAATTTCCCCGTGGCCCCCACAATTCTTATGGCATTCTCAGTTTTTGGGGCTATTGCCGAATTTTAGTACCGAACGGGTGGCTCCCGTATCTGTCACATAGGGATGGCTCGGCCCCCAATTTGTGCTGTGACCATAGGCTCCCTGGCCGGAGCAAGGGGCCCCGTCTGTCCTAATTGTAATGTTCCATTTCAGCCAATCCAATGAAGTCCTCGAACCCTTCATCCATCTCTTGCTCATATCTTCCATCCACTACTCTTCCTCTTCCCCGATTTGCTCCTCTTCCTCTTCCTCGGTCCATCCCTCTTCCCCTATTCGCCATCCCTCTCTGTCTGGGGTATTCATTCTTCCAATGCCCAACCTGTTCGGTAGAGAGCACACTCATTGCATCTCAGTGGAGGTCCACTTCCTTTTCCAATTTTCCACTCCCTTTCCTTTGCCGCCAAAGCTGCAGCCAATAATTCCACTTTCTTATGCATCCGGCATATTCCTTCTCCCGTTTCTCCTCTTGATCTCTATTTACATATATACTCTCTGGGCAATTTCCAACAATTGGCTCAAATTAATCCTGCAAATCCCTCCTGTGTTTCTGGAGTTTCTTCCTTATGTCTGGATAACTTTGGGTCACGAAGGCCAAATTCACCATCTGTTGGTTGCCTGGGTCTTCTGGGTTCACAGGAGTATACTGTTTATAAGCATCAAGTAATCTTTCCAAATATGCCCCTGGGGGTTCAGTGGGTCCCTGAAGTGTCTCTGATACCTTGGACATATTAACAGGTCTCTTCATTTCTTCTCTCATAGCTTCCACTCATTAAGCTTGATAATGAGTGAGCATAGTCAACTGTGCTGGAAGGTTCGGGTCCCATCCTGGGTCCGCCAAGGGGACCCTGCCTCTCATCCACTGCTCAGGGTTCGCCTCTCCAGGAGGTGCCCTGTCTTCTGGCTATCCATTCTGCATGTTGAATTATTCTCCTCCGCTCTTCAGTAGTGAACAAAGTCAGGAGCAACTGCTGACAATCTTGCCAATTGGGGACATGTGAGGCCATAATACTGGAGCAAAGTTCAATTGCTTCTTGTGGCTTATCTGTGTAAGTAGCATAATGGGTCTTCCAATTAAGGAGGTCAGACGTGGTGAAGGGAGTATATTGATAACTCTGAGGACTCACCGATAACCGTCCTCTTGGGTGGGATCTGGCACCAATTGACTGACTTGTCGCAATGGTGCAATCGCATCTCCACTTTCCCCATCCGAATCATCTGCTTCTTCTACTTCCTTCTGGGGTTCGTCTGTTTACTCTTGGGTTTATCTTTTGGTCCAGTCTCTTCGGGTTTGAGTCTGAGTGTCATCTTGTTCTGGACAGCCAAACTGGAACCTGGCCAACTCCTCTGTCATAACCTCCTCATGGGCAACTGGGCCCAAATCCGCCAGTCCCCTGGCCGCAGCTCCCCTCTTGTTGTGAGGCTGTCTGAGGTGCTGGTGGTAGTAGAGCAGGCTGTGGTACCACCAAGGCCAGTGGTGGCAGGGCTGGCTAACACCACCACGTATGGTGGGGGGGCAGTGGGCTCTTCTGGAGCTGAATCTGGCAAAATCTGTGCTTTTCCAAGTTTTCGTCTGGCCCTGTCCTGCCTCACTACCATGGCCTTACAAATTTGTTCCTGACATTTCTGCAACCAAGGGGGGTTCTCTGTAACCCCTGTGTCCCCCATGAGTCTATGTATGGATACTGATCAGGATGGCCAGGCTCACCCACCACTACTTAATACACTGCCTTGATTCGAGCGGGTTCTAAGCTCCCTTCCGGAGGCCACCCCAGCTTGAAAGAAGGCCACTCCACCTCACACAAATTCCGTAAACGCCCTGGCATCATCGGGGGGTCCCCATAGTCCCCACTGAATCCTTTCTTGAAATTCTTTAACATACAACCCAAAGGGGTCTGCCGGCTCTGCCCCCCACCCATTTCCTCCCAACGTGGACAGAACACACTCAGGAGAAAGGGATTTGGCGCGTGAGTAGGGGGTCTCACGTGCCAACACAAAGGGGGATAGACACCACTCTCTCTGTGTCGACCTACGCACCTGGACTCTCAACGGTATGCGATGGGAACTCCGACACCTTCCACCCCTCCTTTCACACCACATTCACGCCAACAAACTACCTCCCATCTCCTTTTCCACCTCCCAAAAGCCTCGCGGTTTCACCCACAACAGTGGGGTATTAAGCAAGGCCTGGGGTAGATAGGGCCTCTCTTCTCTCTGAAGCTGCAGGAAGGGCACTCACCAACAGCCGTGGGAGGGTTCTGCTTTCTGCTCTGCCTCGGGTCCCTTGGCAGGAGCCAAGAGCCGCTGCCTCACTCCGAGTCGATCCTTCCGACAAAAGTAAGTCAGGGGCGCCCTGGGTCGCGTCAGGAAGAGGCGACAGCCCGACGCCCTGGCATCCGCCAAAGTGGGCGAAACGCCCTCAGATCCCGGACGAGCCCCCACAAATGAAGTAGCTCGCCAAGAATTGAGACCACCAGATTAGAAAGCAAGAAAAAAAGGTTTATTTTACTGCAGAGATTTCAGTGGAATGAATTTCCAAAGTCTGAGAACTCTCATCCAAGTATTCCTTCTTTTTTATACCCTCTTGTAAACAGGTTACAGGAAATGATTACATATGACCATATATGAAGTGTTTACAGGTTATACAGACCTAGGTTACAGCTTTCAAAAATGATATATTTTGGTACCAAGGGAGTGTTTCTCCAATATCAAAACTCCCTAGGTTCTCGGCACAGCTAAGCACATACCTAAGCCTCCTGATAAGATAAAGGACGCATCTGCTCACCTTATTTTTCTCTATTTTTCTACCTTAGCAATAGCTTCTCCAATTTAACCCTTTCAGTGTAACATTATGGAGTAGAGTGAAAGTAGGGGGAAGATGACACTTTTTTGTGTATGTCTAGCCATTATAATCTAATATGGATTTGTCTGACCACTAGTGAATCATAAAAATGAACCTGAACAGTCAAAATGTCTGAAGGAGGTTTAAACTGGTAACAACGGTCCTGAGTCTTTGTTCTCCATTCCCTGGCAATTTCAATTTCATAAGCTGCATTTTTGACCTGCAGAGCCTACCAATATATTTATTATTTATTGATTTCCTACTGGAAGACTCAAAGAACCTCACCCTCAAGTCTCAGGACTTAAATGAGAATAAAGCCCCTCAGGACAGCCCTAAGGCTAGTTCTT
Organism: Iguana delicatissima; assembly: GCA_948472985.1. NCBI lineage: Eukaryota > Metazoa > Chordata > Lepidosauria > Squamata > Iguanidae > Iguana > Iguana delicatissima. Next base: position 774,346 of record CAOKZL010000703.1, on the reverse strand, counting down.
CACCCCTGGGTCTCAGAAGCTAAAGAGACCTTTCCCAGGACTCCTTTCACTAAAAGGGTGCCAAGATATTCACCGTAACTTTTATTTATTCCATTCTAAAACTGAAGAATCTCTCAACATTAAGTTTTTGTGCTTGAATTTTCTAGATTTCCTTCTCCTTCCCGCTGCTTTTTCTTGATATATTTTATATTTTATGCCTTACGACTGGGACTATCTGCACTTTTATAAAGTTGATGGGAAGTAACTGTGAGATGCTTTCCAACTGTAGGGCGGGATAGAAATACTTCTGTTCTTGGTTCCATCCTTATTATTTATTTTGTAAAAGGTACTATGAACTTCCCATTCCTTGGGGAAAGTGACAGCAAAGGGGTATCTGCTGAAGAGATATTGTTATTTTTGACATTTTAAGAATCCGACACTTTTATTCTAAGCTGTGGTCTTACAGCCAAAATGATTTACACATTACACCATAATATAAGAGCATTTATCTGTGTAAAATTGTTTTAGAGAGAAAACCTAGTTATCCTATTAAAAATGTGAGAGAGAGAGAGATAGATAGACAGACAGATAGAAAATTCAGTCAATTCATCAGTCCAAAAATTAGATTCATTCAATTGCTATTGGGTTCTCCAGAGAAAAAAAAGAAAGAAACATTCTTTGTGCATTTTGTTATGTCTGGTGCCAAAGTAATGTCAACATGTAGTTGTTGATCTTCCTCACTGCAATTATCAATGTTTGAGAAAGTTTCCTGCCATCAAATCTCTTGTGGCTGTCTGGATAGCACAGAAGAAATAAACACAACTGAGACAGAAAGTGCTTATAAGCATCCAGCAAAATTTTCAGAACTTGATCAAACAGCCAGAAGTAGGCAGGTTTTTGACATTCTGTTCCTCTGATAGTCTCAAAGGAAAAGCCCCCAATGCATTTGTGGGGGGGTGCATGAAAATTCAGTGACAGAGCATTAAGAAACATTAATGGGTTTGAGCATAGTAGTGCATCGGTTCTCTTATAAGTGAGGCTTTCAGTCAGAACTCTGAGAGATTCATCACCCATTCAAAACAGGCTCTAACCATGCATGTGCTAGTAAGTTAGATGCTGTTAAAGGTGCAGGAGCAAATAGAAGTCTGGAAGGGAAATTCAGACTTCAAATGTTGATATTCTGATTTTTCTGCTTGGGCTGCTTCCTCCTATTGTATGCAAGTCTCATTCCATCCCTCGGAGCATGATGACTAGCCAATGTACTATAAGTGACCCGCTCCCCATTTCACATGAGTTTCATCAGCCAGGTGACCTTGTCATTGGAGCAATTGTTTCTCAGAGCTTTTATCTGCTCACTTCCACCAACTTCAGTGAAGAGCCGTCTCCAAAGCTGATCAACAAAGCCATGTAAGGAGTTCTTTACATAGCCCTACCCTTTCTGTGTTTTGCTTAGACCATAATAATCAGGAACAGGGCAAAAATTTGAAGCATTGCAATACAAGCAACCTTCTTTACATCATTGTGAGAGATCAGAGGCAGGCATAGTCTGCCTCAAGCTGATCTTCTGCTCTAACTCTGCTTGTACTCCAAGCCCTCTAACATCTACTACAGGGCGCTATGGCATCTTGCACTGCAAGAAGAAAAAACACTCACCTTGGAAAAAGGGGGTACAAAGTATGGGAGACAGAAAGGCTCTTACGAAGAGAGGAGAGGTTTGGCAGCCTCTTCACCCTCACTGAAATATTGTTTCCAAAATGTTTTAAAAGTAAGAGCATAGTATTCAACCAGATCCAGACATAGATATTTGGCTGCCTGAGTTGAACACAGAAATGCTTCCCCCTTTTCTGTGAACACAAGTTGACCATAATTCAGCTCTGGTGAAGGGCTAGTATTTTCGACTACACTTGAGCAATGCAGATGAGCTATAAAGTTTCAAGGCAAATTGTATGGCACCTTTAAGAGGACTTCCATCTCGCCACAACTCACTGTCCCCTTGCCAGATCTACTATCTACCATGACTTCTTAATTCTCCCTAATGGTATGGCCAATTGCAGATCAAAATGCAAGTTCCATTATCTGCAGCAGAAAAGCTGGTGTGAATGTCATTTACAGTTGGTGAGAGGTCTACAATCTGCTACCTTATTCTCCTTCTCCAAGGTGAGTTTTTTTCCCCCACTTTAGGGAAAGGAAGAAGATAATATTGGCAACAGAAACTGGTTTCTTTAAGCATTCCTTTTGAAAGCATAAGAAATGCCTCAAAGTTTTTATATGTTGAGTACACATGCTTGACAGCCCATTTAGCGCTAGTTGTGAGGGAGTATAGTACAGTTCACATTTCCCAAGAACAGACTGGTAAAGGAAAATTTGAAGAGCAGTTTATCTTCAGTATGAAACATTACATCCAGGCCACTTTTAGCGTTGGAGATATGTTATTTGCTTGGTGTTCTACATGACTTTGTTGATCACTTTAAAAAATTACCTAAAATTATTCTAACACTATCTACATTAATGCTGATGCTTTCCAGTAGTTGGTATCCATGAAGATTATATATAAATTGTATACAAAAACTTTCCAAGAATTTTTATATCCAAAAATTTCTTCATAATCTTACATCAGTTAATAAAAACCTTGGGATTAGGGGAGTTCTATAACAAGTAGTTAACTCTGCAGTCTTTCTTAAAAAACAAAACAGAGGTTTGATGGCCTCCAGACAATGGACTCCTCCACCTGTGAATTTCTGCATTGCCTAGGTATTGAATTAGAAGGCGCTTCAGATCCCTTGCACCTTTATAGTTCTAAGATTCTGAGATGTAGTAATATATCTCTGCTTTTAGCTTTTTTTCCCCCTGCTCCATACATGAGCATATGTAAGCAACGCACACGTGCACACACACAAAATATACACATATACATTGACTGTGATGGTAAGTAGACAAGTAGATGAGAGAGAGAGCGCAACTTAACAAAATAATAACAAGAATAATTTTCCACGATCTATCCTAAGAAAATTATTTTTGGGATTCTCCTTACATACCAGACATCCTACTTTCCCTAAATTTTGCTAACATTAGACTACCATTGATCTTGCAATAACAGCAGATTATTTTTGTTTAAAGAAAAATGATAATCATTTAATCTAAGGGCCCAATTTCGCAAAGTTGCTTCTGAAAAGAGTAAAGTTGAGCAAGAATAACTCATATTTCAATGTAGCTAAACAATGTTGTGATGGAAAAGCAACAACTGACAATCAGTATAATTCTTACATCCTTCTCAATTTCTTTACAGTAGATTTTACTCCTGATTAGTTTTTTTAATAGCCCCAAATTCAACTTCTCTCAAAAATTCTGAAGGGGACCCATGAAGTGAAGATAAGTTGGATACCATTCAAGACTTCTTTGCTTACCAATAAATTCTATCCAAAGCATCTTTGGACTATTGTAGTCCAAAATCTCTTGAAATTTGACTTAGTAAATTATTATTTTTATGCATCCTAACACTCATTGAAGAAGACTTCATTTCTGCTAGTAATATGATGGACAGTTCACAATTAAGATAGCTTAAAAAGGAATTCAGAAAGTGATTCTCAATTATTTTTAAGGAATATAGAACTTCAGATTGTTGTCACTGAAGTTTTTGGACATTACCTTTCCAACAACTTCAGTGATGCAAAGAATTGCTAAATTATGTCCTTTAGAATGAAGAGATTTTCTGATCATATGCAGTTATACTGAGAAGACCACAAATGATGTTTTATTGGGGATGAATGAACTAGAGAAATTAACACTTGAAAGGGCACATAAAAATGGTATTAAAATGTAATGATTAGAATATTTTGTTGGCACTCTTTGATTGCCGACTCAGCAACTGGAATACACAGATTCTTGGGTTCTTTTCCATTCAGTTACATCTATTAACAGTAGTCTTCTCCTCCATGCTTCTCATGTATGAGAAGCATACATGTAGTATAGATGTAGATGTAGCATAGATGTAGCTCTCACACATCTGTTCCCATGCTGTAGTACTTTTCAGTCTTTGCCTGCAATTCCTTTACTATGAACTCTCTTCCTCCCTTTCCCTTCTCTTAGAAAGTTGATGTTGATAGCCCAGGCTATAGTAAACATCTGTGTTTCTCCTATTAATATAGTGTTGTTGTTGTTTTGTAGTTTATTTCAACAGTGTCTATCTTTCATTGTAGTATGATGCCAAGGAACTACAAGCATGTCTTAGCCCTAGCATTTGCTGTAAAGGAGATAAATGAAAATCCCACAATCTTACCAAACATCACTTTGGGGTTTCATATCTATGACAACCATTGCAGCCCAAAGATCACATATATGGGCGCCCTGCGTCTGCTTTCCACACAACAGAGATTTTATCCCAATTATAAGTGTGATGTCCAGAATACTCTGAAAGCTGTCATTGGTGGATTCTACTCTGGGAACTCCTTGTACACGGCCACCATATTAAATACCTACAAGATTCCACAGGTAGGAGTGAAGTGGGAAATCACCACAGCTGAGAACCTGATGTTCTGGGAAACAGATGAACTCTGCTATTTGACTGTCTGTAATCACTGACTAGAACATGAACTTAAAGGCATTTAAATGCTAAATATCACACTGTTTAGATATACAGTCAGCCCTCCACATTCACTAGGGTAAGGGGTGAAAAAAATTACAAATATCAAGATATGTCTGTGGGAAAAGGACCAAGGCTTGGTGGAGAGAATGGTGCTCAGAAATTGAGCTGCAAGTTGTCTTCAGCTGGCCAGACAAGACCAATGGCAAATTTTTACAGGGCTGCATGACCTGATTGAAGAAAAGAAACAGCTGAGGTAGGGAATCAGGGTTTGGAAATTATCAAATAATCAAATCTGTGAAAGTCAAACCTGCAAATGCAGAAGGCTGACTGTATGCAAACATTAGAACATTAATGTTAGATTCTAAAGAGCAGTGTGAAAACCTTCTTGTTGAAATACCCTTAAATGCAGCAAGCTGGGCATACCTGGAAGCTGTTACACTGAAACTTACTCATGCATAGGCATGCATAGAACTGAGCTATTTCTTATGTGCTTCATACTAAAATGTCTAGACTGGTAAGGATTCCATCTGACCCATGCAATGTGCTTTGGTCTCACCCATTCTAGTCCCGGTATCACCCTCTGTGCCTTCATCTCCAACCACTGGGGGAATGAAGCATCCTGAGAATATTTCCAAATTTGATCTCTAGGATGAAAAGAATTTCCCATTTCTGTTAAATATGCATAGATAGAATTCTGATTAGCTAAGTAGCTCACATATTTACCCATATATTTGGACTTTGCTTATACAGAGAAATTCTAAGGAAAGAACATACTGTCCTTATTTTTGATCAGTAAAATATCATTATCTATTTTGTCTCTGGTTTTCCTTCTAAAATTCCAATTCCAAAAAGCAGTTTAGATTATTTTACTCAGAGAATATTCAGAAAAGCAGACAGTGGGCTGCATTTAGATCCCACTGAAATCCCACTGATAGATAGTCATGGTTCAGGCTAAGGGCCTTTCTGCACTACATTGTTCTAGTGCTATTATTCCACTTTCAACATCCTGTGGAATTCTGCGGTTTGTAATTGACTGAGGCCAAAAAGCAATCTGGTTGAGAATTCTAAATGCCCTGCCTAAACTGCAAACCCCAGGATTCCATAGGATGTTGAAAGTGGAATAATAGCACTAGAACAATGTAGTGCAGAAAGGCCCTAAGTCACATTGACTTCATGAGAAATTAAGTGTAATTAAAGCCATATTCAAATGTTATTGTTACATCTATTTTCCATGCCCTTTAAATCTCCAGTCTCCTAGTATTGGAGGTGAAGCAGAAGAGTTTTTTAAAAAAATCACATTCATTTGAACATGGTCCTCCATGTGACCAGGATCTCTGCTGTATCAGAGTTTCAGACAGTTCAAATGTTTATACTGTTCCCACACAATATGAGATAACTAGATTATTGTGACTAGGGCCATTTCTGCATGATGACGCGCTTCCGCATCATCTCGCTGCAGTCCCGGGTCCAGAAGGGAGCATGTCAGCAATGCTCCCATCTGCACCCGTTCGGTTCATGTGGAAGAAAACGCAGTGGTGCCACGTCTTCCTTCCACAGCACAGTCGGGCTTTTTCCATTACTGTGCTATGGAAGGAAGCATCGCCAATGCTCTTCCACAGCTTCTGCATGGCCAGAAGCGATGGGAGCGCCACACGGTCAAAGATGCAAAACAGATTTTTCCATTCTGTGAAAACTGCACAAGCGCAATGCTCTGCAACAGGATGGCAGCGGGAAAACGACGACACCATGCAGAAGTTCAACCTGCCAACCACCGCCATCCTGTGGCAGAAATGAGACAGAGACTTCATGTGGAAAGGGCCTAGGTCAACTCCATCTTTCCCATACACTTTCATGAAATCTAGTTATCTCCTTCAAGCCTAACACATGGTTAATGCTAAGGTTACAGCATATTCAAAAACAAATCCCATTATCTTTAATAAATCTTATTTCAAGTAAATGGTGTTTATGGCCCTTTCCATACCTTACTTGGTCGCGGAGTCCTCTGGTGTGGGTCCCAGTATTGGCCCTACCAGGAGGGGACCACCGTGGGAGTGCTCTTCTCTGTACCAGATGCCTCCAGGATCCAGTAAGCATGATGGTCATGCGTCTTCCTGCCGCAGCACAGCCAGGTACTCTCCCAGGCTGTGCTGGGGGAGGAAGCACAGCCATTGCACTTCCAGGGCCTCCACAGACAAGATAAGTGTGAGCATGCAGCAGGATGACAGTGCGATCACTGGTCATTTACAGAGAAAACCTGTCAATAATTAGTGGCATGATCACACCACCTGCAGACAAGAGAAGGACAGAACCACGATGACATCGTACATAAGCATCATCACAATCCAGTCCTTCTATCTCGATAGTGGGAAGACAATGTCTTGCAGAAAGGGTCTATGTCTGAAATTCCTATTTGAATCTAAACCATTGTCTCTAACATGAGAAATATCCTCTTGCCCATGTTTAGAGTGGGATCAATGCCTTTCTAATGGAAAAAAAAAACTGTACGGGCCTCATTCTGTTTAAACCGTTCTGTGAATAAAGTCACTGCATGTTAGGAACTGATATAAAGAGCAGCTATCACACATGCAATTTGTATTCCACTTTTAAAAGTAGTCCAATGTATTCTTTTTAGTTCATCTATGTCCCCCTTGACTCAAGTATGAATGAGAAAGAACTTTTCACTTCCTTGTACAGGATGGTCCCAAATCAAAAGATTCAGTGCACAGGGATTGTTCAGATACTTCTGCATTTCAAATGGACATGGGTTGGGCTATTTGTGGTAGATGATGCCATTGGAGAAAGATTTTTGAAAGCACTGGAACCAGAAGTTTTTGCAAAAGGCATCTGTTTTGCCTTTGTAGAAAAAGGAGCAAAGTGGACTTTTGCTGATGGAATGTTAGACTTGTTTTTAAGTGAGACGAAAAAATTTTTGACACTCATGCAGAGCAAGGCAAATGTATTTGTCATATATGGTGCCTCTCCATCCATGTTAAACCTTCATGCCACTGTTCTGAATTCACATTTGGGCAAGGTATGGCTTCTGTCACCACATTGGGAATTCAGATTAAGTACTTTTAATGATGATGATAGTATCCAGCCCTCTGAGGGTTCCATCTCCTTGTCAGTTCATTCAAAGGAACCACCAGGATTCAATAAATTTCTTCAAAACCTAAATCCTTTCTGGACAAAAGAGGACAGGTTTATCAAAGACTTCTGGGAGCAGGCTTTCAGCTGCTCATTGACAAATACCACTGTGCAGGAAGGACAGGAGACCAAGAACATCTGTACTGGAGAAGAGAAACTGGAGAACCTTCCACAGACTTATTTTGAAATGACCATGACTGGTCATAGCTACAATGTTTACAATGCTGCCCATGCTGTTGCCCATGCTCTACATAATATATATGAATCCAAATCCAAACATAAGTCATTAGCTGTTGACAGGATGGCAGACCTTTGGAATCTGCAACCATGGCAGGTATGTTTCTTTCACATTCACTGGTTTCATAGAATCATGAAATCATAGTATAACAAAGTTGGAAGAGACCCTAGGGGCCATCCAGTCCAACCCCCTGCCATGTAGGAACACACATCAAAACACTCCCCACAGATGGCCATCCAGCCTCTGTTTAAAAACCTCCAAAGAAGGAGACTCCACCACACTCCGAGACATATTCCCCTGACAAACAGCTTTGACTGTCAGGAAGTTCTTCCTGAGTTTTACGTGAAATCTCTTTTCCTGTAATTACATAAGAAGGCTTCTCTAAGAATTCAGACTAAGAAGTCTAAAATTTTGCAAAACTGAATTATTTTCCATAACTTTCTCTACATTTTACATGCTTGTCTCTTGTTCCTTGGTCCTGTGACAATACAGGTGCGCGCACACACACACACACACACACACACACACACACATTTGTGCCCTCCTGTCATAGACCGAACCCTGATCAGCAACTTGCATTATTGTTATTGTTACTGGAAACCCAGCCTTCAATTTTAACTTGCTTATGTTCTCCATCTTTTTCACACAAATTTTCAAAATAATTTTTTTTTTTGGAAAGTGATTAAGAAGTAAGTATATTAAACTAATAATTTAGTTTAGACAGGCATAGAGTCAAAAGCTAGCATCGAGTCCTCCGCTTCTTAAAGTTGGTGTTGTGAGCCTCCTCGTGCTGATTCCTCATAGGTACAGATCTCGCAGTAAAATAACTTATTATAAAAGAAATTCAACCTGAAAAGCCAGGAGTTGGGCAGATATTGGAGACTGTACTGGCTACAATGCCCATCTGAAGCATCTTCCAGTGCTTTTAAGAAAAAATGTTAAAACATTTATTAAACATGTAAGGAGAGGGGAGGACGAAGAGACAGCAAAGATAACATGAAGGAGAAGAAGAAAAAGGAGAAATCTGCTTCTTTCTCCTTCTTTCATGTCAAGAGGACTCATCTGTTGACCATTGAAGCATAAGCTGCTCCTCACAAGGGACAAAGCGAAGCAAAGCTTCAGCAATAGGAGGGAATGAGGAGGCATTACTTTTGTTATCTTTGGTTTTCTTTTGTCAGTAGAGACCCATGGATTGGCATGAAGGTGGGATGAGGAGGCATTTTCTTTGGCTAGAAAGTGGGTTTTTCTTGGCAGGATATCCTCATCAGTAGGAGGAAGGGAACAAGGGAGAGTACTACCAATTTTTCAGTGTCAACTTTCTTTGTTCTTGGGGGATATGGGAGACCTTTGAGGACTTCAACAGCCACAAAATGAGACTTAAGGCCACATGAGGACCCAGACTGCCCCCCCCTCTCTCTCTCACACACACACACATTGATCTATCATAATTGCTTATCAGCCTCATTGTGATTGCAGCCCCTTCTTTATATTCCTTCTTTTTGGACATAGCTTCATCCTTTTCTAAAGGGTATCTCATTCAATAACAACGCTGGAGAAACTGTGCACTTTGATGACAACAGAGAATTAGTAACAAGTTTTGACATTCTAAACTGGGTAACTTTCCCAAATCAATCTTCTGTTAGAATCAGAGTTGGAAGACTGGAGTGTCAGGACAAAAAATTAATGATCCAGGATGAAAGCATTGTGTGGCACAGATGGTTTAACCAGGTGAGAGTAAAGTAAAAAGGAGAGACAGAGTCTCAGGATGTATAAAGGAAGATTTTATTTCTCAAAATAACCAAAAGTATTTTTGCTAAAAAAAAGAAAAAAAAAGAAAAGGTTGTTAAAAGAAATGGAGGATGGAAAAATGTAGGTAATGACATTTATAGCCAATGCATGAACTGAACGAATACCAAAATATATATGCACATATGGCTTATATTAAATTATATATAAAATATATCTAGTAAGAAATATTATATTAAACTAGATAAAATTGTGCACACTAAGACAGTATTTACTAAACAATTTGAAAATGGAAAGTTTTTTTTTTTAAAAGGCATATATCTGGCAACTGGTAATTCTCAAACTAGAAGGCATGGATTTTTTTTCTTCTAGGTAGCAAATAGTGCTACATAGCTTACCACCCTAATTGTGATAACCTGCTGGTGTGGAAGAAGTTTAGGGAATACATGAAAACCTGAATTTTACAGTAGAGGGCTTGACTCCAACTCTACATTTAGACCATGAAGGGCCTAGAGTATCAATTTTCAATATTCAACCTTTTCAACAAAGTCTTGTCATTGGCCCTTTTCGCATGCATATTTTTTTTGCGAGCACCCCTTGAGCGTCGCGTGAATGGGAGCGTCGCTCCATACGACACACTCCCACTCGTGTGACACTCACGAGGCTAAAAACACGCATTTTTTTATTTTCGACTGTAAGTTGAAAATACTGCACACTCGCGCAATGCTTGCGGTGCCCTTGCGCATTTACCTGCATGCGGTGCTTCGGCGAGCTAGGCTGGTCGTGCTTCCTTCCCCCAGCTCAGCCTACAGCTCCCAGACTGCGCTGCGGAAGGAAGGAAGGGGCGCTAGCGCAATGGTTGCTCTATGAGGAAGCCGATGCGGGAGGCAGAAGGGCTGTCGTGAGTGGCTTGTGTGAGCGGCTGCTCACACGAGCAGCACTCCCCACTGCCGCGACGAAGGTAAGGTGTGAAAAGGGCCATTAAGAGGAAAGGTTTGCCTGAAATATAGATCCTTCAAATGGTTGTGCTCTATGAACTGATCAACCAAGGAAGCATCTAATATAAAGTGATCAACCAAGGGAACACCTAATTGTGTATTCCTAATGCTAATGAGATGTTCTCCTATATTAATTTTAAGAAATCTAGGTGTTTCTCCTATGTATAATTTGTTGCAAGGACATCTGATAAGACAGACCACAAAAACTGAAAAATGTTTCCAAGAGGAATTTTCCCCCTAGTATTATAATCAACTATCATGATTTTTAATGGAAAGATTTTATATTGTTATGATTTCTATTATATATTTTTATGCTTTGAGGTACTAAAATCTACAAACTCAGTTGTCCTAAAGGAATAGTTAGAGCAAGCATAGGCACATGGGTGATGAGCATTGTTTGTTGTTGTATACCTTCAAGTTGTTTTGACTTATGGCACCCTAAGCTGAACCTATCACGACATCTTGAAGGGCTGAGAGTATGTGATATGCCCAAGGTCACCCAGTAGGTTTCCGTGGCTGAGCAGGGAATTGAACCTTGGTCTCCAGGGTGCATAGTCCCAAGCCCTTTTCACACTGGGTTAATAAAATGGTGTAGAGCGACCTCGACCGCAGGTTGTCCACACCTTGGAGTGTACAGGGTCGATTTTAATTTTGAGGTTCTATACCTCAAACCACCCTTAAGCAGCTGGAGGTGGTGGCGCCACATGTTTTTTAAAAATCACTTTCCAAGTGGTTTTTATTAAATGCAAGCGTGCAGCCCCGTACCACCCCGTCGCAGCACCCTGGTGTAGATTTGCAGGCGCGCGCAAGTGTGTGCCTGCAGGTCTGCCAGGGGGTGAGCTTCTGGCTGGCGTGCTTCTCTGATTGGTGGAGAGCCTCCACCAGTTGTACGCCGCCATTTTGGTTGCCGTCGGATGCTGCAGGAGTGTGGAGCAGCGATCGCGCACTGTTCCTCACAGCGACGGACTTACTCAGCTTTAGGTAAGCTCCGTTTCCGTGTGCTTTGCTCCGTTTCTCCCGCCGCCTGTGGAAAGGGCCCCAGACTCAAACCACTCTGGCTCTCACATGATGACTGATAGGCACTGTGGTTTCTGCTAAGGTATTGAAATAGGTATACTAATGTACTCTAAAATCACTCATTACTAGTGTATCATGAATGCTGTCAGTTCTCAGTCGCTCTCCCAGCTCAAATTTATCCTTTAATCAGGTGAGAAACTGTAGAAGGTTCTTGGAGTCACAAGTAAAGGGGGAATGAATTATTCTCACTGTGGGTCTGACTTTCATTCAAAACTCCTTTCTTTATTTTACATTATTTTATTGCTTACTTCTTGTGGTTTTAATGGAGATTTCATTTCATTTTAAATTTGCAATGGCAATTTAAAAAAAAGGTTATCATGATCTTCTTTCTTTTTTGGGGAGAAAAACATTTGTTCACATAGTCACAGCTAGTAAGATGGGAAGTGGTATAACTATGTTAAAGTGACTGCATCTGTTATCAAAACAGAGATTGAGATTTTATGATAATTGAAGCAAGGTAGTACAAAGACCAGAAAGCATAAAACATTTCCGTTATCTCTGTTTTGTCAGTGTCATAGTTTAACTCATTCTGTGTGTGTGTGTGTGTGTGTCTCTAATACACAGCATTTGACAAGATCAAGAGCAATAAATTCTCTCCCAAATGTAATTGGACTGTAGTTCCAGTGTGGTATAGTGGCTTTAGCATTGGACTACAACTTTGGAGACCAGGATTTGAATTCCCATTCAGCCATGGAAACCCCATGGGTGACCTTGAACAAGTCACACTCTCTCAGCCTAGGAGGAAAGCAATAATAAATCCACTCCCCACTCTGATCAAGCCTTGCCAAGAAAACCCCATGATAGGTTCCACTTCAGATCTTCATAAGATGGAAACCACTTGAAGGTACACTACACACACTTTCTTTATCCTAACCACTGAGGATGTGGCTGTGAATGGGAGTCCATAAATAACTTTACATGAACAGAGAGAGAATAGTGGTTGTACATTTTTGCAGCGGTAGCATCCTTGCTCCTGGCTCAACCAATAAGTACCTTCATCTATCAGGGTTCATCAGGTCAGCCATCACCTAAGATTCACTTGTGCACAGGCTGTCTAATTGGTCCTCAAAGTCAATTTTTCAGTACTGACTAATGTCTGGGAGCATCATCTGTCCTGCTTTTACACATATATTACTAGCATATTTATCCAGCGTTGCCTGGGATTTCATTTTCTCATAGGTAATACTTGTTAGAAATACTTTAGGAATTACCTTACCCTACCTTAACTTAGGAATTAGACGTGATTGAAATACACAGATTTGAGATCCTGTGTCTGTAATTGCCCTAACTGCATTGTCCAGTACCTGTAATTTTTCCCCATATTCCCCAATCCAATCTATATTCAGAGTTGTTAACATACAGAGGTTGGGTTTCTGAGGGAATACAATGCCCTCCTTCTTCTTGCTCTGAGGCCTTATCTCCATAGCAACTGGGTTGAGGCCCAAGAGCTCTCTGGCTGAGAATTCTACAGCCCCTTCCTAAACTGACAACCTCAGGATTCCATGAAATCTTCATAGGCAGCCAATCATATGAGATCTTCTTGCCTGACACTGTCAATCATATGAGGTCTTTGCCTGCCTGACACAAACAAACTCTCAAACTAACAAAGTTTGACTTTTATATATATATATATATATATATTTTCTATATATTCTATATATTTTATATATAATTTAATCCAAATTAAATTTTCCAAGTATCTATATCTCTGGAGTCTTCAATTCTTTCTTAGAGAGGAAACATTTTTTTTAATTATTAAAATATAAATTTTATTATTAATTGCACAAAAAAAGACAAAAAAGAAAAAAAACATAAAGAAAAACATAAAAAATATAAAAACATCCATGACAACATATTACAAAACACATTCATTCTACCAATAACAAAAGCAAACTAATATAACTAGCAAATCTAACAAACAAAACTAAACAAAAACAAAAGAAAAAAACCCCACAACATTATATTATATTTAATACCACATTTTACACTAATAATCACCTTCATACTTACAAAATTTCACATTCTCTCTACTTTCATCCTTTGACTTCATTTAATATCGCCGGGGGGTGTTATTTTACCTTTATTCCTTTTTATCTATCCTGCTCACTCATTTTCACCTAAATTTCACAGCAAATAAAACCACCTCTATTCGGCAAGCAGTATATATTTCTCCTACCATAGTAATATAATCCTTGTTCTTATATCTATATCTTTAAGAAAAAGAGGGGGGAAAAAACCACTCCAAATGAATCTAGGGTCTACACTATCTGAAATATCAACTCCACTTGGACCCATTATTACTTAATATAATATTATCACTTAGACTATTTTTTACCTATCTACACATCTTATCCTTCTTTCTTATCTTTATTTTAGTAATATTAATAATATCTAAAATTAACTTCTTTCCATCACTAAATCAACATTTCTTTATTTTTACCTTCTATATATATATTTATATATAACTCATTGATTATTGACTATTTCAATTGGAGGGAATTAGAGATTGCTATTATCTTATCATTCAAATTTTCACTTTCTTTCCCTGATCTTGCTTATCTTAGTATCTTGATATTATTTAAACATAATTATATTTTTATAATTATTCTCTTTGTGTTCTTTATATCTACTATCATCCTCATTAAATCCTTAGAGAGGAAACATGATGAGTATCACCAATTCTCATTAGCTTCTAGTTCAGAGGCATGAAGAAATGTGCAAGAGCAGACTTCTAAGATTCCTTTTTTCAACACAGTGCACACAAAGACAAAAAAAAAAAAAGAGACTTGTAAATAACTAAACAAAAGAGAGAGAGAGAGAGAGAGAAAATTTCCTTTCCAGGCTTCAAAACCTATTATTTCCACAAAAGACAAGAGATAAAACTGATAACCATTTAAAAAAAGATATCAGAATTTGAAATTTGACCACTTAAGTTTTATTCTTTACTTTTTTACCACCAAATGAAATCCAAATTATGGGGGGGAAATTCCTCTAACTCCAAATTGTTTTCCTCTGCTGTTTCTCACTAGGTGCTGCCCATTTCTGTATGTAATGAAAACTGTCACCCCGGCTACAGAAGGAGAAAGAAGGAAGGGCAGCCATTTTGCTGTTTTGATTGCATCCCATGTCCAGAAGGGCAGATTTCTAGTCCAGAAGGTAAAAGATAGGAGCCCTCTTTGTCTAGCAAAACTTGAGTATCCCACAAGGCCACATGGCGTATGGTCAAAAGATTGAGCACAAAAGGGGATATATAGCAAAAACAAGAACAATAAGGTGATTATGAGGTAAAATTGATGAATTTTATGATGAGAGGTGTGAGGGAAAAGGAATAGACCAATTTCACCCAAACCAACCAGTGAAGCCAAATGATGGGTGACTGAGGATTGATAAAAGAAAGTGCTGCTTCTTAAGGTACAGAATTTAATCATTTGCTACCATAAAAGTGCTATAAAAAACTGCTACCATAAAGTGTTGATAGATACCACATGGGTATCTTTTAAGCAAGATTACGCAAATTTATGAAGGATAAGAATACCAATGGAAACAATCCTGCTTGTTGGCTTCCATAGGATTCTGCTAGGCCACTGTGGAAATAGAATGCTGGACTATCAAGGTTTTATTCTTTTATTCATTTAAAGTATTTCTGTATCGCCTCCCAGCCCAGCTCTGGGGCCATGAACAAATAAAAAACCAATTAAAACAACACAATAATAAAAACATTTTAAAACACATTAAAGATACTCTTTAAAAACTCCTAAAAGCAGTATAAAAACAATTTTTGAGTCCAGTTTTTGGAACAGCTAAAACAGCAATTTCAAACACTGAATGATGTTTTTTGTTTTTTGTTTTTGTTTTTTGTTTTTGGTCTGAGGCAAAAAATGTCCTTATGTCCTTAGGGAAGCAGTTGGAGAATCCACATACACATGCACACACACACACAAGCACACACAGGCTTTTCCAACAAGTCACCCAAAATAAAACTAACAGAAGGGAAAGGAAGTAATAGTGGAATGCCTAGATTTTTTTATCAACCTTCTTTGTTTGTGGGTTGAAAATGGAACACAGTTCCTTGCTGAAGAGAAACTAACCAGGTATTTCCATTTCTTAAAACCAGAACCTCCCAGTGTATAATTTGAAGTTTACATCAATTCTGTCTTGCTGTTCTTTTAATAGTCAGTTGATTGTTGTTAATTGTTGTGTGTTTTAGGGGGTTGGCTTTAGGTGGGTTGGTGGGTGGGGAGGATTGGGTATGTTTTTAATGTTTTTTATTGTAATTAATGTATTATTGTTGTTCGCCCCTCGATCCATGGGGAGAGGCGGGATAGAAATAAATATTATTACTATTATTATTATTATTAGGAGAAAATAGAGGCAAAAATGTCTCTTTTGGCACCCTTAACACTGACCAATTTATTTTAACACAAGTTTTCATGGACTACAGTCCATTTCCACAGATGCATTGATGTATACACCTGACTGATCTAAAAGCAGAATAAGGGTATATTTTTATACCTGATGTTTGACTATTATACTCTGTCAATGCAATGGTACTCCATCATTTTCTCCTTCTAGATTTTGTACTGAAGCAGACTAGCATGCTATTTCTTAGAAAAATGCTAGAAGTAAGTATTCTTCCAATTCTCCTTTCAGATATGGCTATCTGTCTCAAATGTCCAGAAGATCAGTACCCAAACTGGAATCAAGATGAATGCATTCCCAAAATTATAAGCTATCTCTCATATGAGGAACCTTTGGGAATCATTTTAACTTTGTCTGCTGTTGCCTTTGCTATGATCACAGCCTTAGTTCTTGGAACCTTTGTGAAAAACCATGACACTCCCATAGTGAAAGCCAACAACCAGATCCTCACCTACATCCTACTCATCTCCCTCTTTTTTTGCTTCCTCTGTTCCTTGTTGTTCATAGGAAAACCAAGGGAGTTGTCATGTCTTCTCCAACAAACAGCATTTAGCATCATCTTCTCAATTGCTCTTTCTTCTCTTTTGGCAAAGAACGTCACAGTGGTTCTGGCGTTCATGGCTACCAAACCAGGCACCAGACTGAGGAAGTGGATAGGGAAAAAGCTTGCAAATTGCATTGTCATTTCATTCTCCTCTGTTCAAGCAGGACTTTGCATTTTTTGGATAATTATTTCTCCTCCTTTTCCAGATATGGATATGCATTCAATGAATGGAGAAATCATTTTGGAATGTAATGAAAGGTCCATTCTCATGTTTTCTTGTGTGCTGGGCTATTTAGGCATTTTGACCATTATCAGTTTTGTAGTTGCTTTTATAGCCCGACAGTTGCCTGATAGTTTTAATGAATCCAAATTCATTACATTCAGCTTGTTGGTCTTTTGCAGTGTTTGGTTGTCCTTTATTCCAGCCTACCTGAGCATCAAAGGGAAGTATATAGTAGTTGTGGAGATCTTCTCTATCTTATCTTCCAGTGCTGGGTTATTAGGTGGCATTTTTTTCCCCAAATGCTATGTTATTGTGCTGAGGCCTAACCTTAATAATAGAGGAAGGATAATGGAGGGGCAAAAATAGACTGGAATAAGTTCTGGCTGATTTTCTCTTCCTCCTCCTATCTAGTAATTGTTTTATTATCCAAGTCAAGAACTGAATTTTGAGTTGTATTTCTTGTCTTAATCACATGTTTGAGACAAAGCAAATTGTCCTCTGAATTCACAAATGTTCTCAACCTTTGGTACGGTCATTGTAATAGCAACCTGTACCATCATTTTCATCCCTAAGGGCCATCTATAGTATTAAAAGGATGTCCCCACATTTTGACACCACATTATCTGCCATAGATACTTCAAGCTTTGTGCAAGTTTCTAAAATGCAATTATTAAAAATGATATTTGCCTTTTAATTATCAATGCTGGGGCTACACACAATGCCTCATATTTGTTAGCAACCTAGGTGAATCCTCTTTGCAGAGTATAGTTCTGTGTGTTATTATCCAAGTTATCATAAAGGTTCCTATTTTATCATCTAGTTGCTTCATTGCCAAATGTTTTCTGCTATTAAACAGATCCCACACTTTGTGTATTCTTTTTTTAAATAGTTTTTATTAATAGTTTTTCAAAATACAATACACATTACAGATTTTAAAGAAACAAAAAATAATAATCTTTTAGAAATGTCTCCAACATTTTTTCTCCAATCAAACAAGATAATTTGTCCATTTCTGCTAGATCAGTCAATTTCAACAACCATCCCTCTAGGTAATACCAAGTTCTTCATACTTTGTGCATACAACAGTCTTGCTGCCATTGTCTTATATGGAAGTACTCATGACTTTTTTCCCAACTGTTCATCAGTAAATTCCCAAAGAAAAAGTTGTGGTTTTATTTAAATGTTAACCTTTGAGATCCTCTGCATCAGAATATGAATTTGAACCCAGAACTTTTTAGCTTTTTAATATGTCCAGTCCATATGGTAAAATGAGGTTTCTTTTTCACTTTTCCAAATTACATTTGCAACACTCTTGTACATTCTAGACAATTTGTCTAGCACCATGTATCAATGATACCTTACTTTATTTAGTATCATAACATAATGTCAATTTCAACCTCCTTGACCACGTATTTTCCCATTTTTCCATCTGTATAGTATATCCAAAATTGCTAGCCCATGTTACCATGCAGTTTTCACTCATTCATTCTCCATATCAAATTTTACCAAAAGTTTGTACATTTTACCATTTACATGTTCATCATCCATACACAGTTGCAATCAAACTTTGATTTTGTTGTTGTTGTTATTCAAAGACGTAACTCTTTTTGTCTGGCTTAAGTCTTTCAAATAACTGTTGATAGGAAAACCATCTGGTTTTCCAAACACTATGTATTCCTAGTTCTCACCAATTTGCAAACTGCTGTATTTTCTCAGCATTGAAAAGTGAGTGGGAAAGAATTGGGATCAGTGGTAAAGGAGATGTAGCCAACATTTTTTGACTGATGAAACCAAGTCTACATAATGTATTTCAGGAATTGACTATTTATATTTCTAATTTCTTTTGCATTGAAAAGCAAAAACGACAGTGCTTCAAATCTACCTCCTAGTCCTTCTGCTTCCATTCCTAACCATTGTGAATTTCTACCATTTCTCATGCAATAGGCCATGTTTTTGATCTCAGATGCAGCAAAATATAGATTTAAAGTGTTGGGCTTTCTTAGCTTACAAAACCTATACTTTGACAGACATTTTGGATGGAGATGCCATGTTTCATGAGAGAGGTGGTCCAGGGTGTTACCCCAAAATGTGGGTACCACAAGGGCCACCCAGCAATGCCAAATACCTTCTTACAAAAGTGGGGAATGAATTATCTCAAAGGGGAGACTTGTGAGACAAGGGTAACTAAATGAAATCTTTCAACCAGTGTTTACTGGCTCACGCAAGAAAAAAACAAGCCAGAGATTCAAAAATAAAGTAAAAATGTGTTTTATTGGGGGAACTAATTCATGCACGAACACAAGATACAAGCTGTCAAACGTTCACACAAGTGCTAACCAAAAGGAAGAGAGGAAGGCTGGGATAGAGACTGCAAGGGTTATGGGTAACATTTACCAGATCCTAGAGAGAAATGGAGAGACATAGTGGTGTGGCTTACACTGGTGTCTAAGGGCAGATCAGATCAGGACTCAGGACAACATACTGGGGGTCCAGCATTTCATCTGACTGCACCTGACTTCTCAAAACCAAGAGTTTATATACTCTGTTTCCCCCAGAAGGGATGGGAGATGATTGCTTTTCCCACCTAGTGGACAATGGGAGTTGCAACACAGACAATGGACAATCTAACCACAAAAATTCACAGTGTTTGGATGACAAAGACATAATGTGTGTTATAATAGCTGTCTATTGTGGGTGCTATGAGGAAAGAGGAAGGAGTCCAGGTGCACAGAGGATGGCTGTCTGTCAATCAGTGTCCTGGTGGGCTTCTCACAATTGCATTCCCTAGAAAAACTCTAGCTTCTGCTTAAGCCTATTATCCACAAGAATAGTGTTTACTGTATTTTCTGGTGTATAAGACTCACTTTTTTTCATGAAAAATATTGTTTGAAAATGGGGTGCATCTCATAAGTCTGTGTGTCTTCTATGCCAGCAAATAGTATTTGCCAGTGTATAAATGGGGCGCATCTTATACACGGGGGCATCTTATATGCTGGCAAATATGATATTTGCCTGACAAATGACTTAATCTTACCTGAAGGGTGTTTAGGTTGACCTTCCTCTCTTTTTTACAGTCCGGATTCTTCCCTTGCTCGGTTTGACCTCTTGGTCACCTCTCAGGCTTGATTTTGATATCAGTTGCCAATCCAATATGGTGTCAAATAGTATGGTGCTTATCCAAACCATACTGATATCAGGGACCTTCAAGCAGGACCTTGCAAGGGTGAGGGGCAGTAGTCATTTGGGACTGAATGGTTCTAACCTCATTATAACATCTACCTTTTGAAAAATTCATACCGTTTCCCCAACTCTTTCTTCTATGTAATTCAAGGAAAAAAGACTTCTGTTAGGAACTAGTTTTCTGTGGAAGTTGATTCTAGGAAGTACTACAATCAAGATCTATTTCTTCGTGAGGATCTGAACAAATGAATCTAAAGAAAGGATCACATGATTATTGCAGAACAAAGTCATAGTACTAGCTGGACACTTCAGTGTTGGACATGAGATTGACATCACTTCAGGATACCCAAATCTTAATCATCTGCAGCAATAAACCTTGTTCATGCTGTTACCCTGTGTGCTGGGGGTCCTGGGAGGGGCGCCCAAATAACCAAGCAACAGCAACACAAGATGGGGAAATTAACTCAAGCACTTTCTTAAGCTAAATGAGAGGCAGGGTAACTTAGCAGGGATCTTTTAACCCTATGTATACAGCGTCAGGTCAGAAGAGCAGCCAGACAAGTTTTAAAGTAACAAAATTGGTAGCTTTATTAACAGACAAACAACAAATAAGACAACACATGCACACAGCTAACTAAGAAATAGGAAATAAGAGTTTTCGGGGGAAATGGGTGATACAACACCTTTCTCGTAGTCCTGAAGAGATTGAAGATGGAAGTGAAGAAACTCAGCGTGGTGGCCAAGGGGAGTTCGCTCGACAGAGTGGCAGCAAGGCTGGATGGAAGTCTAGAGTGATCCGAGGAAGCTCTCGGAGCTTGGGGTTTTTATTGGGGAAAATATGACCGTGGGCTTCTCTGTACTTGGGAAGAACAATGAGGTTTGGGAGTGAGACAATGTCTCCGAAAGGTCAGAATTTAAATGGTTGAGTTAAGTTCGAATTGACAATGGGATGGCCAGTATGCAGATGCAGCTTGCCTGGGCGTTGGAATGTCCAGCTCGCCAGGGTGCCTGCTCGGGGCAGGGGGCTCTTTGTGTTAGCGTGCATCCTTAATGAAGTGTTTATTTTGGGAGGTCTCCTAAAGCAAGATCTGGCTTTGTCTGGCTTGCTTAGGTGTAAACAGAAATGATTCAGCATTTTATAGCCATGCCTAGCTCTGTGCTTGTTCAGGGGCCTCACAAACACTTGGCTGAGGGTGGCAAAATAAGACCGAATTGCAATATCAAAATTGATATCTAATGTCTACCGAAGCCAGGCTATTTCACGGTGATAACAATACTGCTTATGAATACACTTCCACACATCAGGTCACTCATCTTTGGGTAGGCCAGATGAACAAGCACATTTTCTGGGAATCAAGTAGTATCTTTTTGATGTAAGTAACACCAGAAGAAAGCTATTTTCTTTTTCGTTAGTTATCAAAATGGGCTTTGGGGAACATATTACATTGGTCATGCATCTGCTATATTTTCTTTCTCTGTGTTATTATTGTTCTGAATGTTAATATATTACTAAACAAAAACAATATAAACATTTTCAAGGCTCTGACTTTGCATTTAATCCATAGACATTCCTGCCAAGATATTCTCACAACTTAAAATTTTTTGAAGCCAAACGATCCAAGATTTAGGCCACTGCTCAGCAACAGCAGCAGTAGCAGCAATGAGAAAAACTAAATATTCTAAGTATCAATTTTCCCATGGGATACCAAAAAGACCATAACTATTGGGAAGTAATTATCTCCTCCTATCATTGTCAAAATTATTGATTTTCTTCCTGCTACACAGTGGAATTCCATGGGCCACCACCAAGGTCAACAATTCTCCCATCTGAAAAAAGAAACTATAAAACTCTCCTTGCTGTTTACAACTGAGGATAGGTAGGCGTAGGCAGGGCTTTGTCATTCTCCATTATAACGCATGTTTTATCTTTCAACATTATTTACATTGCCTGATTGCTTCATCATTTTTCAACAAATGGAAATGCATGCAATGATTAAGTCTGTACTCCCTACATAGAAAGAGAGAGAGACTTAATGCAATGTCACATGATCTTTTCTGACAATCTTAACATTTCTTCATATTGGCTACTATATTGATTCTCCCAAATTTTTGTAGTTTTTTCTTCAATTACATTTTTTCTTTAAAAATTAAGAATTGTCAAGGTTTTACTTTCTGTGTTTCCACATCTTAACAAAGTTACTGATTATCAGAGAGCAGCTGTCAGTTAGGATATTATCCCCCCTTTTAAAAAAAAAGGTAAGCTTTGATTTCTTTTTCATCCTGAGAGGAGAAACTGGGGAGATAGATCCAATATGTTCTATAAGTCCAAGAAGTAGACAAGATAACCTTATCAACTGGAAGGAAGGGACTTTGGTGGAGAGATCTCCTACTGGATAATATGTACATCAGAATACTGAGAAGTTTATTGAAGTTCAAGGAAAACAACACTAACCAAATGCTAGTCAGCTATTGCTACAGTTTGAAAAATGGAAATCCACGTTTGAAGGATGGGTCTTCTCAACTTGATCACACTGATAGTGCTGTTTCTTTTTCTACTCCTCTGCCATACTGTATGCAAGACACATTCCATCAATTGCACCGTACCTGATGATCCTCAACCTAATCCTTATGCCTTTTATCAGCAAGGAAATCTTGTCCTTGGTGGGATTGTTTCCCAGGTGTTCTTCCTGCATAATCCTCCCTCTTTCAGTGAACTACCAATACAGATGCTAATTGATGAACCTGTGTAAGCAATTACTTTTTTTTCCCTATAATATCTTAAGATCATAACTAAGAACTGATCAGTCTCCTACATTACAGATCGCTGTTTAGTATCGGAAAGGACAGTGAGTTAGACCAAATCCTGATACCCTAATATCAGTATGCATATAATAAATATGATAAACACATTTGAAAATAGAAGTTGTTTCCACTTAACATTCAGATTGTATTTTTAAAATGAGAGGTTAAGGCACTGAGGGAAATGATATGAACATCTGCCACAGATAGCAAGAATGTTTCATGGTATATATACCGTCAAGTTTGTTTTTCAGAAATGTAATAAAAACACATGACATGCACGGGTTCTGTGTACTTTGGAATTTGTTTTTTAAAAAAATCCTTTTGCATGCCTAGATAACTGCATAAAGCTGAATAAAGGCTACACCTGTCAGAAATTACCTCTAGCTATTTATGGCAGGGTATCTACTTCCTTGTTCAAGTTAGTTTTTAGAAAGTCATTCACATACCACCTTCTTCAATATCATCACAGTCTGCTTTCATCTGGCATTCGTTTGACACTTCAGTTTTGAATATTTGCATATTTATTTATTTATTCATTCATTCATTCTATTTGTATGCCTCCTTTTCTCCCAGAATGGGACCCAAGGCAGCTTCCAAAAATAAGTTAAAAATGTTAAAAACATTAAAAACAATTTTAAACATTAAAACATACAAAATTATAAAAACCTATAACAGTGTGTGTGTGTGTGTGTGTGCGCTTGTGTGTGTGTGCGCGCGAAGAACAATGCTAGTGAAGGCAACACATGGATTTCTTTTTGGTTAAAGAGGCTATACCTTTCATTACAGTTCAGTGCCAAAGAACTACCAACACATCCTGGCCTTGGCATTTGCTGTAAAAGAGATAAATGAGAATCTTCAAATCTTACCAAACATCTCCCTGGGCTTCCACATCCTCAACAGCCACTACACAGCAAGTATGACCTGTAAAGCCACTCTCAGCCTGCTTTCTGCACAACACAGGTTTGCTCCAAACTTCAAATGTGATGTTCAGAATAATCTCATAGCTCTCATTGGAAGCCTTGTTTCTAAAACCTCCACAAATATTGCCACGATTTCTGCCATCTACAAGATCCCGCAGGTAATCTTGCATGAAGGTACAAGTATTTTACAGGAATGGATTATGTGTTGACATTCACTAGCAAAGCACCTGAAAATCATGATGTATCTCATTTCAGCTCACATACGGATCATTTTCTCCACTACAAGATGACAAAACACTGTTTTCCTCCTTGTATCAGATGGTCCCAAATGAAGCCCATCAATACATTGGAGTTGTCAGATTACTTCAGCATTTCAGATGGTTGTGGATTGGACTGTTTGCTGTGGATGATGACAATGGGGACCAGTTTTTGCAGACAACAGTGCCAATGCTCTCCAAGAATGGCATTTGTTATGCCTTCACTGTTCGAATTCCACAACAGGCTTACGCAAATGAGCTGGTAAACTTGATGATTGGACAAGTGGAGAAATATTCAGTTTTAATGGAAAGAAAAGCCAATGTGTTTTTTGTGTATGGGGAACCTCCATCTTTTCAAGTTCTGAGATTGGTGCTGTTTCTAGCAAATACCTGGTGGGAATTCCCACCAATAGGTAAGGTATGGATTGCTACATCCCATTGGGATTTTGATTCATTGTCAATTCAAAAGACATGGGATATACAGACGTTCCATGGTTCCATAGTCTTCAATGTTCACTCAAACCAGCCATTAGGTTTCCAAAAGTTCATTCAGAAGATAAGTCCCTCCTGGGCCAAACGAGATGGCTTTATTCAGGTCTTCTGGGAACAAGCATTCAGCTGTTCCTTAAAAATTTCTGAAGGGCAGAAGGAGAAGAAACCATGCACTGGAGAAGAGAAGCTAGAGACCATTCCTGGAACTTTGTTTGAAATGAACATGACTGGTCATAGCTACAATGTCTACAATGCTGTCTACGCCGTGGCACATGCTCTGCATGCCTTATACAAAACCAGCTCCAAGAGCAGATCAGTAAAAGGAAGTAGAACGAGATTTCAAAATGTGACACCCTGGAGGGTAACTAAATTATAATGCATTGTTAAAAGCAAAGTAGCATATGACTTAGAACTAGTGGAAATTATGACTCTGATTCTATAGTGGGACAAAAATCCTCTAGACACAGGCCGGCATCCTGTTAGTGACGTACTGTCATCCTATTGGTGACATGCATGCGTAAGCTGTGCTACATCGCAGGGTGAATTGTTCACCACAGCACAACAGAAGTATTCTGCTAGCAGCAGCTGAAGCTGAGTTGCACATATCACAACATTGTGCATTGTAGCTGCATAGTGCACCTTGTACAATTGCTCCCAGTCATTGACTTAAGCTGTTCAATTTTTCTCTTCCGCATGAGGAGTTGCACTGTAGTGGCATAGAGTATCTCTGCCTGTGGATATTTACACTAAGCTGAGGGGACATTGGATTGCAGCCATTGTATAAAATAAGAACATATTTCATATATTCCAGCTCAGTTAGAATGGAAATAAAAAGTTAGCTACATATGTTGGCTGAAAAATAAAATCAAGGTATATACTGTGCAACAGAAGAATTATTCACATGTTTTGGTTCCCCTTGTTACATTTTCTAGCTCCATCCCTTTCTAAAAAACA
Source organism: Iguana delicatissima (assembly GCA_948472985.1). Taxonomy (NCBI): domain Eukaryota; kingdom Metazoa; phylum Chordata; class Lepidosauria; order Squamata; family Iguanidae; genus Iguana; species Iguana delicatissima. The sequence continues at coordinate 748,791 of CAOKZL010000703.1, read as the reverse complement.
CCTTGTTCAACAATAGTGTTGGAGATACTATATATTTTGATGAAAATGGAACATTGGTGGCTGGTTTTGATGTGACAAACTGGTTGATGTTCCCCAATGGCTCAGTGGTGAGAGTAATATTTGGGACAATGGATCCTCGAGCTCCCCAGGGCAAAGAATTATCCATCAATGATGATGCAATTGTGTGGCACACAAGCTTTAATCAGGTGAATCATAGCTGAAGATGTTTGTCTAAAACACTATTAACAGATTTTTTTTTTCTTTATTCTGGGAAGGCTTCTGTTTGCCTTTGACCTGCTGTATTGGGTAGGGAGGTCAGAAATTTTCAGCTTCAGCTTCATTGTGCATCTTCAAACCCTGCTGGCATTTTAATTCCATCTTCTGTAAGCATCAGGTTGCAAGATCTTGACTTATATTTCCAACATATTCATGTGCATTTTCATCCATATTTTTAACTAATGTACAAACTGTACACTCTTTAATGCACAAATATTTGTATACATTTTTACATCGATTCATGGATTTGTGTGCATATTTTTTTAAAAATAAGAATGCATATATTATTCTTCCAAAAGTGCATTGCAAGGCTCTCAAATGGGCAGATTTCTGAGGAAGGGTGCTCTTTGTTTCACAAAGAAGGAGGGAAAATAGTGGATATTTTCATCTAGAAATTTCAACTCTAACAAGATTGTCTCCCATCCCTAATATTGCCCATTGTTGCATTACCATTTGTTAAACCACAAGTTCTTTTCTTGTTTGTGAAGAAGGAAGGAAGAAGTGATCTGATCAAAATTTCCCCCTCTACCTGCATATTCTCACAGTAAACTTTTCAAGCCTGTCTCCATACCTATCTGATGCACACTAAATGCCATGCACACTGAATAGAATGAACTTTTTTATATGATGTAATTTCGGCCATATAAGCCAATATTATACTCCTTTTGAAGCCCATCTTAGTGTACTTCCAGATGATAATTTAACCCTGCAATTGCACCACTAGGAAGTCAATCTTTTACAGTAGGTCTGGATAACATTGTCTTCCATTTCAACTGTCAAAGAGACAAACAAATGAGTTCTAGAGCAAATCAAGCCTGAACTCTCCCTAGAGACTTTGTCAAAAAGTACACTGTAAACTTTGCTACTAGTTAATTTTCATGTCCATTTACAGGTTCTGCCCCTTTCTCTCTGTAATGACAACTGCTATCCTGGATACAGCAGGAAAAAGAAGAAGGGAGAGAAGTTTTGCTGCTACGATTGCGCTCCATGTCCAGAAGGGATGATTTCATACCAGAAGGGTAGGGGGTAAACTGTACAGACATCTACTGTATAAAAGTTAAAGTTTTGAGTGAGCTTGTCTGTTTGTCTGAGTCAGGCAGGCGAAGACCTCATATGATTGGCTGTGTGAGGCTAGAAGACCTCAAATGATTGGCTGGCTGTGAAGATTCTATGGAAACCTGGGGTTGGCAGTTCAGGGAGGGGCCTTTAGAATTCTCAGCCAGAGATTTCAGGCTGGTTGCTATGGAGACAAGGCCTAGCAGCAGGGAGGAGGGCAGTGTATTCCCTTAGGAATCCAACCTCTGTATATTAATAACTCTGAATACAGGTTGGATTGGGGTATATAGGGAAAAGTTACATGTACTGGACAAGACAAATTGGGGAATTAGAGACACAGGATCTCAAATCTGTGTATTTCAACTGCATCTAATTCCTAAGGTAAAGTAAGAAAGTTCTTAAGGATTTCTAACAAGAAATTTTATTAGAAAATAAAATCCTGGGCAACGCCAATATATCCTATACTAAGGATGCCCAAAAAATACATCTGGAACTAATTTTAGACGTCTGAGTAATTTGCAAAATATCTGTAAGGATTTGTGACAACCAATTGTTTAACTATAAGAAAACAAAATGTCCTGTCCTCCCTCCATATCGTTCATTGCAGAAATGATCAATGTTAAATGATAACCAAGAGATGATTATTGTGTGGAGAAACTTTGAGTTATTATATTCAAAACATAGTCCTGGACTAAGAAAATATACATATATACATATACGTATGCATACACACACACACACACATGGGGGGAGAGAGAGAGAGAGAGAGTAAAATAGCAAGTGATGCAGAGAAAAACTCAAATGCAGATGACATGTACAGTCTGTCACCAAAGGAAGCTGTTATTCTTTGGCTATCCTTCTTGGACAGCAAGATACCAAAGCATAGATTTCTCCTGAGTGTACTGCTAAGAGGCAGTGTGGTATATGGACTACAACCCTGGAAACCAAGGTTTGATTCCCTGCTTAGTCATGGAAACCCAAGTGGGTGACCTTGGACACATCACACGCTCTCAGACCCAGAAAACTCCGCGATAGGGTTGCCTGAGAATCACTATAAATAGGAAACAACTTAATGACATATAACAAAAATAACAACACAGTACTGCTGATCTGCAAAGATGTGTGACTAGATAATCTTTAACTGCACAGGCAGACGCACACATTTATAATTGCTTGGAGCTATGGATTCAGAAATTATATCCCACTCAGGCTTTTATTATCCATCCATCAATCAATCTTGCAAAACATGGCATTCCAGATCATTCCTAGATAATGAGTGACTGTTAACAGTTATTTCAAATTGTGCAAACATGGCTTTCCATTTTATAGCTGACCTCTGACAATCGCCTAAGACCGTACTATAAAAATGCCATGTAACATTTTGGATTTACTATATTTGAGAAGTACCTTAGCTTTTCAAATGGAAGTGAGGCGAATAGTAATCAGTAAACACTAATCAGCAAACATGACTCAATGTGCAGTATTTCTTAGACGCCCAAAGACAGAGATGATCATCAGAGTCTCTGAAGCTTAATAGGTTCTCTGTCAATGTCTTCTGTAAAGGGAACATGCTTTGACAGAAAAGTTGCTTGTGCAAACTATATTGTCTCTGGTACAGAAAGCATGTTTTCTAAGCAGAAAAACCACGTGTATTTGGAGGCAAACTGATTTTTCCCGGTAAAATCTCAGGTGTTTGAATTGCTTAGATATCCCTCACAGAGTAAGGGAAATTCAATGAAATTACACATTCTTGTATATGGCAATGAAATAAGGAAAAATTTACATAACTCATTGAATCATCATTACCACTTCCTGAAGAAATGATTGTTGCTATTATTAAGATGCATAGATGGCAGAGAAAAGCAGTCCATGGGATGGATCAAGACTATTTGTTCTCCATTTGATAGCTGTAGAGACTTCCTGACTCTCTAAAAGAAAAGCAAAAACTCTTGTCCATGATGCAGGATCAGTTCTATATCCTAGATAAACTGTTTTAGGAAGATAAGACACCCCCCCCCCAAAAAAAAGAGATATCCCTCATGCCTATTTCAAACTTTTTCCACAAATTTCAAAGCCTTGGAACACTCAAACAGATCTTCTTGTTTTCAGACATGGATTCCTGTGTCAAATGTTCAGAAGATCAGCAGTCAAATGTGGACCAGAACCACTGCATTGCAAAGGTTATAAGCTACCTCTCATATGGAGAACCTTTGGGGATTACTTTAGCTTTGTCTGCTATTGGTTTTTCTGTGATCACAGCCTTTGTTCTTGGAATCTTTGTGAAGCACCAGAATACTCCCATAGTGAAAGCCAATAACCAGAGCCTCACCTATATCCTCCTTGTCTCCCTTTTCCTTTGCTTCCTCTGCTCCTTGCTTTTCATTGGGAAGCCAAAGAAGATTACTTGTCTTCTTCGGCAAATAACTTTTGGCATCATCTTCTCAGCTGCTCTTTCTGCTCTTTTGGCAAAGACTATCACTGTGGTTTGGGCATTCATGGCTACCAAACCAAGTTCCAGGATCAGACAATGGGTTGGGGAAAGATTGTCAAATACAATTGTCCTTTCCTGCACATGCATTCAAGCAGGACTTTGCACGATTTGGCTATGTACTTCTCCTCCATTCCCAGATATGGATATGCATTCCTTAAAAGGGGAAATCATAGTAGAATGTAATGAGGGTTCAGCAACTTTGTTCTACTGTATGCTGAGCTATATGGGCTTCCTTTCTTTGGTCAGTTTCACTGTGGCTTTCCTAGCCAGAAAGTTGCCAGATAGCTTCAATGAATCCAAGTTCATCACTTTCAGCATGTTGGTGTTTTGCAGTGTTTGGTTGTCCTTTGTTCCAGCATACATGAGCACCAAGGGGAAATATATGGTGGCTGTGGAGATCTTCTCTATCTTAATCTCCACTGCTGGTTTACTGGCTTCCATCTTTTTTCCTAAATGTTACATCATTGTGCTGAGACCAGAACTAAATAACAGGGACCAGCTAACTAGGAGAAGCCATAGAAGGATATAAAGAATGTGAGTATACACAATCCATTCAATTTATCATATTTATTTATTTATGTATTTATTATCATGGAAATATGATCAAATCAGAACAATAAGAAGAAGAATGAACTTCTGGATATGCAGGCTTAACATCCTAATACCACATGCCCTCACCATGGAAGACAGTAGAATTCTGTCTTCTGTGTTTTACCATAGCACAATCTTAGAGTAGCCAAAGAAAGTAGAAACCACAATGCCCTGCTATAGTATTCCTATTTATTTATTTAGTTAGTTATTTATTGCTAGCTATTCTTCTACAAATAGATACAAAGATGGATTTAGAGCCAGCATGGTGTAGAGGTTTGAACATTGGACTATGATCCTGGAGATGAGGGTTTGATTCCCTGTTTAGCCATGGAAACCCACTGGGTGACCTTGGGTGCATCACACACTCTCAGCCCCAGATGGTCACCATAAATTGGCTCTGGTGTGAAAGCCAGCATGATATCATGTTTATGCATTGGACTACAACCCTGGAGACCAGGGTTCAATTCGCCACTCAGCCATGGAAACCCACTGATTGACCTTGGGTGCATCACACACTCTCTGCCACCAGAAAACCCCATGATAGGGTTGCCTTAAGGTTGCTGTAAGTTGGAAATGACTTGAAAATGCACTACAACAACAAGATAAATTGATGAGCACAAAAAATAAATCATTCATTATTACATTGAAAAAGTGTTATTCCTGGGTTTAGTAAATAAAGTCCTAAAATCCATCACTTTCTTAATTTATATGTATTCTCTCTATATATATTTGCTTATCTGTTTAAGTTATTCATACCAGAGAATCATAAGTTCAAGGAAGCTTATAAAAATGTAGGCTTCTAAAAATAGTCTATTGCTCTCCAATCGTCTCCAACCCCTGAGATGGGATACTGAAACAATGTAATGCAGAATAGTTTCAGTGCTCATTTCTTTTTGCTAGTCACCTGCGCCCACACAGCACAAGAAATGCAAACAGTTTTTGTGGAATCATGGTATCTAAGGGAAGCAGCAGTGGTTGCTTGTATAAGAATGCTAGATCTTTTAGTTCTTCTCTATTTTTCACTGTTTGCTCCCCATTCTACCAACTCTGAGTGACTTTGGTAACAATAGATCAAAGTTACAATTATTTTTAATGCATCATCTAGTTCCTGTTGGGAATTGTTCAGGGGTCTTGCCTAGAGATAGGTCTTTGAAGTATACAAATTGCCCACCAAAATGGAGAGGATATGAAGAAACAAATCACAAATACATCCAAATGTGTCAACTCTACTTCCACAAAAAAATCCTGCTGAACCTATCCTGGAATTCTGTAGATTTCTTAAATATGGTTCCTTTTAAAAGCAGGAACAAAACATAGGGGTAAGTGGTTAAGAGTTCCCATTTTGTACACAGACCCCAATTGCTAATGGGACCCTGTGTGCTGCAGTGGCTCGAGCATTGGACTGCAACCCAGGAGACCAGGGTTTAATTCCTAGCTAGGCCATGCAAACCCACTAGGTGACCTTGGGTCTGCTGGTGGAAAGAAAGCAGAGCGCCAGCCCAGCCTCCCATGAAAAGAAGTTTCACATCTTGCGAAGAGCCATGGAGAAGACTCTCTCATGGCCCAACAAAATATGCCTGTGAAAGTGGTGAGACTGAGAGCAAGCCTCCTCCTGAAAATCTCAAAATTGAGGAATGCTTTTTTCCCTTTTTCTGACATGAGAGGGAAAACAGACAAGAAGTACCAGCCTATATGGCAGAAAGGAATGTAACACATAGATAACAAAGGTCTGGATCATAGTATATCAAATGGCAACCTCAAGGGTGTACATGACCAGCAAAATATGCATGCTCTTAGACATCTGATCCTCCATAAGTGAGGTCGCTGTGATGCAATTTTAAGATGTTGCTAATCATCATACAGAAATGTATGCTATTTCAACCCCTGGTTAACTATTGCATGTAATGTGCTAAAAGAAAGATATATCAATTTTACACTATTGAGTTATGATTAAGCCTCAAATTTCCTGAGCTGTGATTTTGCATTTAACCTAGGCTTTCAAATTGTGATAAATATGAATAAGCTTTGGTTCCACATAACTCTAGCTCTGCACAAAAACAAGTTGGATTGTTCATTCTATATGACATTTGCTTCTTGTATGTCCCTTGAAGAAGAAAACAACAGATGTAGTGTTTAGAAAAATACTCCTTGGAGTTCTGTCATGTACGAGCCAACCTCAGAGGTTAAGTACACCCAGGAGAAGAAGACATCTCCCCTGTCATTGTTAAAATTACCGGCTTCCATTCTGTTTGACAATCAGCTTCAAGAACCTGCTGGCAAGATGAATAATCAGCATCAGGGAAAGTTTATAAAACTCTAAATGTTTTTAGAATTGGATCTCAGTATAGGTAGTGCTTACATGTTTTCTGTTTGTTTTCTCTTCAAAGCTTAACTTTGACTTCTCACTACCTAATTCTACTGTGATAAAAAAAAATCAGTGAAATCTTTCTAAGCTTGCCTGTTTCTTAACCCTTCTCCTTTCTCAATTTTTCTTCGTCTTCCTAGTTTCTTGCTATGTAGAATAAGACCCCATTAACAAAGTATTAACACAAAGCTATGCACATTGCCTTACAGAATTCATCTATAGAATGCCTTTGGGGAGCATATATTGTATATCAGCCTTTATATCAGGCATTACCTTGCCTCCTCCATCTTCACCATTTTCTTGACATTCTGATTTTTAAAAAATAGTACAACCTCGGCATTCTCACAGGGTTTTTTTCTCTGTACACTAGGAAACATTATCATTACCTATAAGTGAACAACAACCAATGAAGATCTCAGGCAAGAAGTAAAGTTACGAGTTTCTCTCGCTCACTGCTAGGAGATAAACTGAGAGGAGACAAAGACACTGCTGTCTCTAGAAAAGGATACACTATCATCAGCTCAGGACACTGGTGCATAAACCAAGCTCTAAATCTCAGTAACAATGGAAAAGCCACAATTCAAATGAGTCTGCAACAACTCTGATAAGATTCACATATAATGGTGTCAATGGAAATAAAGGAATTGCCGTCTGGTGGAGAAGTTCTGTCGATGGGATCATGCTAGGTATCATATTACTGTTGGTGCTACTGTGTCTCTCTACGTGTAAGCTACATTCTATTAATTGCACCATCCATGATGATCCCCTCCTGACTCTTCATGAATTTTACCATCCAGGACAACTTGTTATTGGAGGGATTGTTTCTCAAATCCTTTACCTGTATGATAAACTCTCATTTGAGAAGCAACCTACACAAGCGTTGATCAAAGAACCTATGTAAGATACTGTTTCTCCTCCTCCTCCTTTTTCTCTCACATATTCAGACACTAATCACCAAGATCACACTGTTAAATGAGTAGCAAATTATTTCCTTTTTGATGTGAGAAAAATGACAGCACTGCAAAAGCACAGTATTGTTTGGTTGTTGTTGTTGTTCACTTGCCTTCTACATTATATCATGGGCAAAAGTCTATAGTATGTTTTTCTGCATGGACACACACACACACACCCTTGTAGTCAATAGATCCTATACATTTCCTTAAATCTCTGCAAAATATTTAGCCTGTGCCACATAATCTTGTTCCTTCTCATATTTTGCATCTATATCTGTCCAAATCTTCTAAAAAAATTTGAAAAAATATTTAATTCTATATTATTATTATTTTAGGAATGCTACCTACCTCCTGTTATTTTCAGTCTTTTGCTTGGGCTGTTCCCAACTTAAACAGTTAAGCACAGCTTGATTTTTGAAAATCAAAACAGACTTGAGACAGCCTCACAACCAAATAAGACTGATGAGAGTATGTGTATAACACTTGCATTTGGAAATACAGTCCTGTGTGTCTGTATCTGTGTGCACATGTAGGATGTATAGACAGACAGACAGACAGACACATAAATTGGCACATGCACTGATGAGATATATCTGAGGTTTGTAAGGCTCCTACTTGTACTTTCCACTTGCAGTATGTTCTCTCATCTCAATTCCTTGTACAAGATGCTCTGCAATTGTCTGAATGCTTCTGTGACTTCATGTAATATAAATGATCTCACTTGAACTATTTTCCATCTCTTTTTGTTTTTCTTGTTTCACTGAAACTATTAGCATACATATTCTCAGTGAGAATCAAGTACTGAGTGAAGTAAGAAAAAAAATAATTGGATAAAATAGTCTCACTGTACATATCTTGCATTCTTTGAACATGCATTTTAAAAGTTAAATAGTAAATATCTTACGTACAGCTTTTCTCTGTCAAGCTGTCCTTCGTACTGTTCTTCATGTGCAAGGGGACTCATTACAGTGTTGCCGATGGACTCACATTCTCATTCATCCTCATTCATGGTAAAAGATTTACTAATTTCAGGTGGCTTTTTATGTTTAATCCAAGTGATGTGATTTTAAGCTACAAGTCAGTCTTGAAGGCAACCAGATGATTGATGATGAAGAGTATAAATATACAATGGTGATGGTGATACTTTTCTTGTTGTTGCTTTGCTAAACAGCCTGACACTCTTCTTACAGTTCAGTGCCCAAGAATTACCAGCACGTCTTGGCCTTAGCCTTTGCTATCCAAGAGATCAATAACAATCCCAAAATATTACCGAACCTCACTCTAGGATTCTACATCCACAATAGCTACTACTCAGCAATGATGACTTACATGGCTACCTTAAAGTTGCTTGCCACACAACATAAGTTGGTCCCCTATTTCAAATGCCACAACCAAAACAATTTGGTAGCCATCATTGGAGGATGCCTCTCTGAAATCTCTGCCAATGTGGCCATCATTTCAACAAGCCACAAGATCCCACAGGTAAGATATCTGCATGAGGTTTCATAGTTGTGGCACACTGTCTTCACTTCAGCAAAGCATTAGATATAGTTCTTTGGTTAGCAGACTGGTTAAATCAAGGCTATGTGATAAGGCAAGAAGATACTTTTATTTATGTGTTTGTTTACTTTACATCCTCACTTTCTTCCAAGAAAGGACCTGAGGTGGCTTACAACAGGGTTAAAACAAGATACAGCTAAAACTCTGATAATAAAACTTAAAAAAAAATCTTAAATTGGCTATCGTATAAAAATTATTTAAAACAATATAGAACAATTTAAAGGGCTTTACAATAGAGATAAAAATGAAGCATACACTTTCCATTAAAAACCCTTTTGCAAGACCCAGTGATCACAAATGTTTAAATAAAAAGGTCTTTAGCTGTTGGTGAGAGGAGAACAGAACAGGAGCCCAGCTAACCCTCTATGGGAAGGAATTCCACAGCCTGGGAGCAGATGCTAACAAGGGTTTCATCCATATCCTTCTGAAGCAGGCCTCTAAAGCTAGTGAATCTGTGAGAAAGCACTCTCATGAGGATCATATGACTTGGACAGGCTCTTGTAGGGAGATGGGTTCCTGCAGACAGACACACATTTTCTTGCTTTTTCAACTCCCACTTTCTTATTTCTGAATGAATCCTGTCAAATGATGAAAATATTCTCTCTGTACCTGAAGGGGAAGCTACAGATGAGAAAAGTTGGTTTACCAACTGAAGGAGATGCCCATACCATAGCAGCAGCAGAAGTCAGATATCTATTTGTAAATTTGGGGTTTGGCATGTTAGCAAGAAAATGAAATTCATTCAGTGCTTCATTTAATTTTCAGATGACATATTTCTTTCCTTCAGTGTGCTTTGAAGTGCCTTCCAAATTCAGCATCAGTAATGCTGCGTCAGTTTCTCTGACTTTTGTTTAAAGCTATGGGTATCAGCTTCAGCATACTGAGCATATCCTCTACAATTTCCTTTCATCGAATAGTACCTAGTTTGGCTGAGATACTTCCATTTATTCTATTTTAATGGTGTTCTTCACAATTGTTTTGAGAATTTTCAATAGGCACTTAATAAATTGTTCAAAACAATTAAGATGTTTTGAATGCCTCTCTATGAACTCATTTGAACATCCAGAAGATCTATTTGGATCCTCCTGTTTTCTTCAGGAAATCTGAACAAAATTATTTGGCTTTCAGATGATATCCGAATGTTAAAGATTTGGTCTTACATTTATGTCCCACTTAGGCCACACTGATTTCAATGTATCTTTCCACCCTATGGTTTCTAAGCCATGTAAGATTTAGAGTTCCATTTTGTTTCACACAAATGAGACCATGCATTCTGTAGTGCATTCCATTCCTGGGTATAGCATGTTAAAGACACAGACAAATAAGAATGGATGTGAAGGTGGACAATAAAGGGCATGTAAAACAAATTGAATGATGTATTTGAAGCAGGTGGCCATGTATAAACTGGAGAAAGGACCTCAAACGACCTGTCAGATAGCTGCTATAACAGAAAGGGATATAAGTTTGTTTTCTTCAGCTAGATAGTACAGGACTAGATTTTGGCTGAAGGTTAAGAGAAAGTTATGGAGGGTAAATACAGTCCAATAATGGGATCTGTTACTGGAGGAAGGGTCTTACTCATTAAGATCTTTTAAGAAAATATCAAACAATTGTCTGGGAATTTCCAATTGTGAATTTCTTCATCATGTAGGCAATCTGATGAGATGAATTAGAACATCCCTGCAACTCCATGCTTCTAAAATTCAGCAATCTGTCTGAAAAATCCTCTATTTCAGCTCACTTATGGATCATTTTTGCAAGGAAATGGGTCCAAAAGCCTATTCCCATTTTTGTATCAGATGGTCCCAAATGAAGGCCAGCAATATAGAGGAATTGTACAGTTACTTCAGCATTTCAGATGGACATGGATTGGGCTGTGTGCTATTGATGGTGAGAAAGGAGATCATTTCTTGCAAACCGTGGTACCAATGCTTTCTCATAATGACATCTGTCATGCCTTCATAGTCAGAATACCAAAATGTGTTTATCTGAATGAGATGATTGACTCATTTTTAGATCAGCTAGAAAACTATCATATTTTCACTGTGACAAAAGCCAACGTGTTTTGTATATGGAGAACATCCATCATTTCAGATATTGAGACTTATAGTACCATTACCACCACTGGGCAAGGTGTGGATTATTACATCCCACTGGGATTTTGCATCAATATCTATTCAGAAGATTTGGGATATTGAAATTTTCCATGGTTCCATATCTTTCACCACTCATTCTAATCAGCCATTAGGATTCCAAAAGTTCATTCAGATAATAAAACCTACCAGGATCAAAGAAGGTGGTTTTATTCACAACTTCTGGGAACAGGCATTCAGTTGTTATTTAAGAACGACTAACAGTCCAGGGAAACTGAAAACCTGCACTGGGGAGGAGAAACTGGAGACTATTCCTGGAACATTGTTTGAAATGGGCATGACTAGCCACAGTTACAATGTCTACAATGCTGCCTATGCTGTGGCACATGCTTTGCATGCTGTTTACAAATCCAGCTCTAAACATAGGAGGTTGGAAGAAGGAAGACTGGCATTTCAAAATATGCATCCTTGGATGGTAATCATATCTTGATGTTAATAATAATAATAAAACCCTGTTCTTTAATCATTAGATTACGAACCTGAGGTAATGTGAACTCATATTTTGCACAAGTTGGCTCTAGCTAAGTTTATTTGTGCAAATTCATTTGTGTTGGCACTGCCAGCTACAAAGGGTTGCATCTAGACTTAGTTATACTCAAATAAAAGTTCAATTATGGCTTGAAATTGATGGAACTTTTGCTTTTGAAGGGGTCTATCCCATGACCCAATGAATGTGGAACCAATGCCAAATAGCAGTCATTATTTTGACCATTATTATCCATAATCAACAACCCATATGAAGGCAACTAGAGAAAAATGATTACAAGAAATATCAAAATTATCTCCTATACTGTCCTAAAAGAGAGACAGAATTTTGTGATGTTTGTGGAATTTATTTTGTTGATATTCTCTTTTTCCCTGTCTAGCTCCATCACTTTTTAATTAGCACCTTTTTCAACAACAGTGCTGGAGACACCGTGCGCTTTGATGGAAATGGAGAATTAGTTGCAGAGTTTGATATTACAAACTGGTTGATGTTCCCCAATAGCTCGGTGGCTAGAGTGAAAGTTGGAAAAATGAATCCTCAGGCTCCTCCAGGCCAAGAGTTAACCATAAATGATAACCAAATTGAGTGGCATAACAGTTTCAGTCAGGTGAACAGTTGTTGTATCTGTCCGAAAATAACGGAAGGAAAAGTTCTGTTTTGGCCAGTTCATTCTTATTCCTGCCCTTGAAAGATCTAAGTGCATGGGACAATATAGGCCCTTTCTGCACCGGACTATTAAAACGGTGCAGAGTGACCTCCAACGGAGGTCTTCTACACCGTTGAGTGGACTGGGGCGGACTACTTTTTGCAATTCCGCACCTCAGTCCATTCCGGAGCAACCAGAACTGGTCACGCGGCATGTTCTTTAAAAACCTCTTTTTAGAGGTTTTTAAAAAGCATGGAGCGTGTGACCCCGTGTCGCTCTGTCGCCGCACTCCAGAGCAGATTTGCAGGTGCACACTAGTGCGTGCCTGCAGATCTCTCGGGAGCGGGCTTTAGGCTGGCGAGCTTCTCTGGTTGGTGGAGAGCCTCCACCAACTGGAAACCACCATTTTGGATGCCAGAGCAGTGCGGAGCGACGAGCTTGCATTGCTCATCGTCCCAACGGACTCGCCCGGACGCTGAAGAAGTCCAGTGAGTCCCGTTTTTGCACGGTTCCTTTCCCACATGTGGAAAGGGCCATAGAAAGGATTTAAGATATAAGAACAATATAGAAAGTAAAAACAGAAATGGCCAGCCATTTATCCATTAGCCCTTCCCATTTGATGAAGGTGCTGATGCCTTTTTTAAAAACTGCCAACCTTTACGTGCCTTCCGTCTGTGTCAATCTGGCAAGTTAAATTCCAGTTAATTTTCTTTTATGCCATTTTTTTCCAGCTGCTTTTAAAATGTTCCAGTTTGAAACTAAAGTCTGAGGTCCAAGCAGAACTGGACCTCTTCTAGCCAGATGACGTGCTACCTGAGATGAAGTAATGTTAGATCCAATCTGAAGCTTTGTCAGGTTTTGGATTTCAGAAAGAGACACTTGCACACACACCCAAAAAAACATAAAGGAAGAAGGAGGAAGATAAATTGAATGGATTTCTTATCCATCCTCAAATCCAAGGCTTCTTTTTACCAGTGATTTCCTAAATTTCGTGCTTTAGGGAAGGGGGTTGTGATTTTCATAGAACAGACTTGTATCTTCTTCTTTTCTCACTATTTGAACTTACACTGGTTTCAAACATCACTACTCCCAGGTTATTCAACCTATCCTTGTGAAAGTTTGCAACTTTCTGGACTTGGGAAATTAAGATCTAAGTTGTGTGTCATTTTGTTACAAACTGGCAAAAAATTAAGGAGAAAACAGTGAAAATGAATTTTGTTGTTGTTGTGTCTCTTCAAGTCATTTCCAACTTATGGCAACCCTAAGTTGAACTTATCATCAGGTTTTCTGGGGCTGAGAGTGGTTTCCATGGCTGAACAAGGAATCAAACCCAAGTCTCCAGGGTCATCGTCCAACACTCAAATCCTTATACCGCACTGACTCTCAAAAATGAATTACTCTCCCATAAAACTGTAGGACTCTCCTTCCACAGGAATAGCCACACCTATCCATGTAAACCTACATGTTTCTCCTCCAAGGGTGGTTGTGTGCCTTCTATCATGCTCAGAAAAATGCTCCAAAGGGTTAAGCATATCCTTCTTTTGGATGTCTTTCAAATATCAAGGCTGTTTACAAAAAAAAAAAATACCCGTATCAAATTATCTATAGCTTGTAAGCTTTGATGCCCTCAGAGTATACAACAATATCTGTACATTTCTTCGAAGCAATGAAAAATCATTGATATTTTTCCTGGGAGTGGGGAGGAAAGAGTGAAACATTCTCACACAAAAGCCTTGTGTATTTGTTTAGAATGTTACAGGTAGAATTCATTCCTAAGCAAATACTGAGCCTTCCAATTTCATGAACAATTGTCAAAAATTACAATAGCACAATTACAACAGAGGTTGTAGCCATTTCCATATTGCCCATGACAGTCGAAGGAAAGAAGACTTCTGGATCACAACTCATGATCCAGTGGAAGAGAATTGAATCTGAATCAGTACTAGGAGAACTGTTTCATTTTCCAAAGCACCAAATCAGGTTACCAAATGAATGTAGGGTTCTGAGCACATCCTTAGATTTGAGACTCCTAAATTATTTCTGTAATTCTGGTGAGCTGTGGAGAGAGCTTTTTTTTTGCACAGGTTTTCAAATTAAAAATTGTACTTTGCTTCTTGCTAGTATCCTGCTCCCAGTCCCAACTCTGCTTAGCAGATGGGGGTGGCATGCATTTTCAGACAGTGTAGACACTAGCTAACAAAATAGCCAGCCTCAGAGACTCTTCTGACAGTCTCAAGAATGGACTAGATGATCTCTTGCTGAACTTTCTCATCTCCACACAAAGCATTTACCACCCAGGGAACTTTTCAATCCCTTTTTGTCTTAAAAAAATGCTGGAAGGAAATTGAGGGTGTTATGTAGAGCTTATCTTTGAGAGAGGCTTTTAACAAGGTCCTAAAGATCTTGAGAACCAGTGTGGTGTAGTTGTTTGAGCACTAGACTATGACACTGGAGACCAGGGTTTGATTCCCTGATCAGCCATGGAAATCCACTGGATGACCTTGGGTGTATCACATACCTGCAGCCCTGGAAAACCCTATGATAAGTCTACCTTAGGGTCACCATAAGTTCAGAATCAAATTGCAAGTACACAACAATGACAAAGATCTCTTCCAAACACAGCTGAGAGAAATTATGACCAGATGTTCTCAAAACAGACTGATTTTTGCTAACCATCCTCCATCTTAATGGACAGGTGCTGCCACGTTCTGTATGCAATGACAACTGCTCTCCTGGTTATAACAGGAAAAAGAAGGAAGGAGAGACATTTTGCTGCTATGATTGCATGTCATGTCCAAGAGGAATGATCTCTCAACAGAAAGATAGGAGAAATAATTTACAGAGAGATCAAACAAGTCCCCAAAACAATGTTTTTTTCTTATTTATTTATCTGAAGACAGCGGTCTTCTACTCTTCCTCTTGTTCTCTTGACAAATTTTGAGTCCAGATTTTTCATATTGGCTATTAATTTACTTCTGGACTGAATTCAAGGTGCTGATAATGAAAGGTCCTAAAAGGCTTGGGATCTTGATATTTGAAGAAGCACCTCTCCCTATACATAGCTGCTCAAGAACTCAGGTCTGGAGGAGGGGCTCTCCTCTGTGTCCCACCAGTAGGGGCAATACAAAGTGATAGGACATGGGAGAGGGCCTTCTTGGTTGCAGCACCCCAAATGACACCAACCTTGGTTTCTTTTCTGTGCCAATCCAAAACATAGATTTTTATTCAACCCTTCAGGGATTAACTTATTTCAAGGTGTAAAGGTTTAAATTGTTGTAGCTTTTAAAGTGATTTTAACTGTTGCTTTTTCTTTTAGCTTTTTTAAACAATTTATGGTTTTAATGTGAAAGCATTTTAAATTGTTTATATTGTGTGCGGCCCTGTGATCCCATAATATGTAAAATTTAATATGTAAAATTTAAAAATCGTAATAATAATAGATGGAAGGCCTGACTCCTAGAGACTGAAGAAACTGAAATTTGCTATATAATCTGAGATTGCTAAATTAGGAAATTATCAGAATGAACCCATTTCATCCCAAGACGATTGTGTAAATTTATAAAACTTTACCTGGGTCAACATTAATGGTTTCATGTATGATGTGAATGAAACAATAGTTTGGCAGGTAGCACCTACAATTCATGAAAAATAATGGTCAATACTATCAATTTTCCAAAGAGAAAGAAGAGAGAGAGAGAGGGAGAGAAAGGGGAAAGGAGCCCAACTCAGTGCTGAAGTTTGCCAATCACACTCAAAATTGTGTGAAACGTTCAGGCCATCAACTTAAGTTTAAATAGAAGATTTCGTCAAACTCAGTTCAAAATCTACATTCCCGAACAAAAACCACAGAAATCCAAAGTACTTTTTGGAAAGCAATTGAATTAATTGACAGCTCCAGAGCAAATTCTTACTACTGCCTTAGTCCAGTTAAACTTTGGCCCTTTCCACACGTGGAGGGAGAAACAGGGTAAAACGCGCAGAAACGGAGCTTACCAGTAGCCGGGTAAGTCCATTGTCACGAGGAGGAGCGCGAGCTCACTGCTCCACAGTCCTGAGGAGTCCTGCAGCATCCAAAATGGCAGCTTATGGCTGGCAGAGGCTCTCCACCAACGGGAGAAGCTCGCCAGCCAGAAGCCCTGGCAGATCTGCAGGCACGCACTTGCACGCACCTGCAAATCTACACCGGGGCACTGCGACAGGGTGGAACAGGGCTGCACACTCGTGTTTTATAAAAACCACTTGAAAAGTGGTTTTTAAAAAACACGCGGCACCACCACTTCCGGTCACTTCAGGGTGGTTTGAGGTGTAGAACCTCAAAATTATAAATGCCCCAGCGCACTCCACAGTGTAGACGACCTCCGTTAGAGCTCGCTCTAGACAGTTTTAATTACCCCGTGTGGAAAGGGCCTTAGATATGAACAAGTAGGCCATTTTGGTACTACATTGTTATAGTGCTATTATTCCACTTTCAACATCCTTTGGAATCCTGGGGTTTGCAGTTCAGAGAGGGGCATTTAGAATTCTCAGCCAGGGAGCTCTTTGACCTCAGTAAACTACAAACCCCAGAATTCCACAGGATGTTGAAAGTGAAATAATGCCACTATAACAGTGTAGGGTGGAAATGGCCTTAGTTTAATGCCTCTGAGATCAAGCATATTGATTTGTACAGTATGAAAATATTATAAATTATAGATAGACCAATAGATAGATAGATAGAATTATAGACAATACAGATAAGAAATCTGTTTTATTTTTTTTATTATCCCCCCCCCAGATAAATTAATATAGCTGTACTATGGTACTACTTTACAAGTATGTGAGGAAAAGGGGGAATGAAACTTTACCACAGTGCCCAGTCCATTAGAGAGTCCAAAAAGTATAGCTGGAATATTGCTAATTGCAATTATCAGTCATACAA
Organism: Iguana delicatissima; assembly: GCA_948472985.1. NCBI lineage: Eukaryota > Metazoa > Chordata > Lepidosauria > Squamata > Iguanidae > Iguana > Iguana delicatissima. Next base: position 731,295 of record CAOKZL010000703.1, on the reverse strand, counting down.
AATACAATTCACATGCCTCTTTATATCCCCTGAATGTATATGAAAGCAGTTCTGAACAAGCTTTCCTCCAAGAATCAAATGACGAGCCCTATTTTCATTTGTTTGTTTGTTTTTTTCAGACATGGATATTTGCATGAAATGTCCAGAAAACAAGTATCCCAACAAGGACCAAACTCAATGTATTCCCAAGGTGGTAACTTACCTCTCTTGCAAAGAAACATTGGGAATTATTTTAGTAATCTTAGTTATTTCTTTCTCTTTCCTCACAACATTAATGCTTGGAACATTCATGAAGCATAAAGACACTCCCATAGTCAAAGCCAACAATCGAAGCTTTTCCTACATCCTCCTCATCTCCCTCCTTCTTTGCTTCCTTTGCTCCTTGCTGTTTATTGTACCTCCAGGGAAAGTGACTTGCCTTTTTCGACAAACATTTTTTGGCATTGTCTTCTCAGTGGCTCTTTCTAGCATTTTAGCAAAAACCACCACTGTGGCTCTGGCATTCATGGCTACCAAACCAGGATCCAGAATGAGGATCTGGTTAGGAAAACGTCTGGCAAAGTCTGTTGTCTTCTCTGGCTCCTTTATTCAAGCATTCATCTGTATAGTTTGGTTGATTATTTCTCCTCCATTCCCAGATATGGATATGTACTCATCAGATGGGAAAATCATAATGCAATGCAATGAAGGCTCAACCATAATATTTTACTGCATCTTGGGCTATTTGGGCTTCCTCACCATTGTCAACTTCCTGGTGGCTTTCCTTGCCAGGAAGTTACCTGACAGTTTCAATGAGACCAAATTTATCACTTTCAGTATGGTGATATTTTGCAGTGTTTGGGTGTCCTTTGTTCCAACCTACCTGAGCACCAAGGGAAATACATGGTGGCTGTGGAGATCTTTTCCATCTTGTCCTCCAGCATGGGATTGCTAAGTTGCATCTTTTTTCCTAAATGCTACATCATTATACTGAGGCCTGAGCTGAACAACAGGGAGAAGTTGATCAGAAGAAATATTTTTAAAAATTAAGTTTTTCTCATTATTTTGATTTCTTCCAATGACAGGGATGGTGTAAGAATGTGAGCATAGTGGCTAGCAAATGTGAAGACCCTTGCTTGATTTCTTCACTAGACATGAGCAATAACAACCTATCCTAAGTTATCTGATACATGTTCTCTCATTGCCAATGCTACACTGGTTGCTATCACATTCCATAAGGCGGCGGGAACGTTACCATTATAAAAACTACTTTAAAATGTTATTTCAGATAACCTGCCAACTAGGAAATTCATTTTGATCCCAATTCAGTGCCTTCAAAAATGTTTCTCTTACAGTTGTACTAATATGGAACCAGTCTGTGTAGGACTACTGAATCCCATTCTCAAAGGCTTAGATTCAGATATAGTAATTGGAAATTTAGGCAAAATAGGTTCAGGAATTCTAAGATACCTGTCTTTCAACTTTAATCATTTAAAATAATCTTTTTTATTTCTTCTCAATGCTTGGGACTTCCAGTAGGGAACTGATTAATTTATATACTGCAAGTAAACCCATAAAGCACAAAGTTTATGAAATCTATAGGTCAAGTGTTGGAACAATTAAGTCAAACAGAACAATTGTTACAATAAGAACAAGCAGTATATACTTATAAAGCATATTGTGTCTGTACATCCACCTGAGGCCAAAATGTTTAAGAATGGACTGCATGTCTACTGCCAAGAAGCAGTAGAAGACAGCCACAAGTACATCAAGAGATTTTAAGGCTTCTGTAACAAAGGGTTATGGAGATGCAGGTAATTAACTTTTTTGCTGGTAAGTCCTACTTCTGTTCCCCCCAGCCCCACTCCTATTTGTCTACCCACTCTTCAAAATTTGGTATCTCCATGCTTTCATTTCTCCAGAACAACTGACAAATAACTAGAGTGGACACTGAAACTGATTAAGTTTTCCTATAGCTTGGCTGAGTCATTAACCAAAATGGAGACTATAGTCAAGAAATCAGAAGACTACAATCTGGAAAGGAAGCCATGAAGGAACTAGATGCTTAACTGCAAAGATATAACATTAAATACTAAAGTCAGAATCATGTCTAGATATGGTTGTGAAAGCTGGATAGTAAAGAAAGCTGACAGGAAGAAAATCAACTCATTGGGCATGTGGTGCTGGAAAAGTGTTCTACCAATACTATAGACTGCTAAAAAGATGAATGAATGGGTCTTAGAACAAATGAAACCTGAACTCTTATTAGAAACAAAGATAACTAAACTGAGGCTATTGTACTGGGGACATGTAAGACAACATGACTCATTGGAAAAGATGATAAAGTTTGGTAAAGTGGAAGGCAGTAGGCAGCAATGCAGACAGTTTGATTCAATCAAGAAAGCTTGACCCTGAATTTGTAAGAACTAAGCAGTGAAGCTGATGACTGGGGATCTTGGAGGTCTCCCTTTTATAGTGACGCAGTAAATTGAAGATAGCCTGATGGCAAATAAGCACAAAACAAAAGGTTTATTTATGTATTTATTAATGAAATTTATATCCTGGTTTTCAGTCATGGAATTATCAAAAGCCCCCAAACCAGATAATTTTTTCCAGAAAGATATAATGTGAAAAGGGACAAGCATTCTATTTCTTTCCTTAGCTCTCTTGCTGTTTGTAGTAAGAAACTTGATATCTGTAACAGCTTGGGGGTGCTCCTGGACTAGCCACTTCAGATGACAGCTCAAATAGATGCGGCAGCCAGGAGTGCCTGTTATCAGCTTCGGCTGATACGCCAGCTGCGCCCCTTCCTGGAGCTGGAACACCTAAAAACAGTGGTGCATGCACTGGTAACTTCACGGCTTGACTTCTATAATGTGCTCTACATAGGGTTCCCATGTGCTTAGTCCGGAAACTTCAGCTAGTTCAGAATATGGCAGCCAGGTTGGCCACTGGTAGACCTAAAACTGACCGCATAACACCAATTCTGAAGTCTTTGCATTGGCTGCCTATCAGTTTCCAGGCACAGTACAAGGCGTTGGTTATTACCTTTAAAGCCCTTCATGGCTTGGGACCAGCCTACCTGTGGGATTGCCTTCTCCCATATAATCCGCCCCGCACACTAAGGTCCTCTGGGAGGAATGTACTGCAGCCACTCAGAACTAGTCTGGCTGCGGTTACCCAGAGGACCTTCTCTTCTGTCACTCCCAAGTTATGGAATGGCCTGCTGGAGGAGACCTGGCATATTACCAGTCTTGACTGCTTTAAAAAAAGCAGTCCAAGACTGCTCTCTTCCGACAGGCCTTCCCAGACTAGTACTTCCACCGCCTCCCTCTTTTAATAGTTGATTGTTGTTAATTGTTAATTGTTGTGTGTTTTTAGGGGGTTGGTTTTAGGTGGGTTGGTGGGTGGGGATTGACTATGTTTTTAATGTTTTTAATGTAATTAATGTATTATTATTGTCCGCCGCCTCGATCCATGGGGAGAGGTGGGATAGAAATAAATTTTATTATTATTATTATTATTATTATTATTATTATTATTATTATTATTATTATCTGCTGTTGCTGTGAATCTTCAAGTTGTTTCTGACTTATGGTGACCCTAAGGGTTTTCTGGGGCTGAGAGTATGTAATGCAGCCAAGGTCACCCAATGGGTTTCCATGGCCAAGCAGAGCATGGAACCTGGGTCTCCATGGTCATAGTCCAATGCTCAGATCATTATACCATGCTGGCTCTATCTTTAATTACTGGGAGCTTTTAATAATATTATTTAAGATCTTTGCATTTTCTCTTTGGTTCAACAGTCACAAACTGGGTTACACTACCCTAAATATCATCAGCTTTCATAATTTTTTGCTCCCACATCCCTTGCTACTTCTTTTTTCTTAAATGTACTCTGAGAATACCTGTGCCAAATCTCTGCATCGTTACCACTAAAAAGTCAGGAAAGGAGAACGAGATTCCACCACTCTCTGAAGCAGTGTTTTGCACTGTCAAGCAGCTCTTACTATCAGGAAGTTCTTTCTAATGTTTAGGCAGAATCTCTTCTCCTGTAGTTTGAATCCATAATTCTGTGTCCTAATCCCTGACACAGCAGACAACAAGCTTACCTTGTTACCCCAAAACATAGGTGCCATGAGGGCCACCCTGCGATGCCAGTACCTTCTTGCAAAAATCGGGAATTAATTAGCTCAAAATCAGGAGGCTAACGAGAGGGGGGCAACTTAGCAAGACCTTTCTACCAATGTTTACTGGCTTATACAGGAAAAGAACCAGCCAGAGATACAAAAGTAAACTAAAAATGTGTTTTATTGAGGGGAATTCACTCATGCATGCACACAAGATACAAACTGTCAAACATTCCCGCAAGAGCTAACTGAAGAATGGGGGGGGGATTATGGATAGAGAGGCTGAGGGTTATAATTACTACTCCTGAAGAGTAGTGAACAAGATGAAACGTGGCTTGGCTGAGGTAGGACCTAAGGACAGTTCTCATTCAGGAGCCTGATGGACAGAGTGACAGGTAGACCTTCAAGAATCTGTACTGGGCATCCTGGAATCAGTGGTATTTGTACCCAAAATATAGCCAGTGGTGGTGGAAGATAGGTGCAGTTCCAGGTCTGGAACAAAGGGAGTTGCAGTGTCTACAATGGACTGTCAACCCAGTAATGTTCACAGTGTTTAGGTGACAAAGACAAAATGTGTGTTATAGTTGTGTAGCTGTCTGTTGTGGGTGTTACGAGGAAAAAGGAAGGAGTCCAGGTGCACAGGGGATGGCTATCTGTTAATCAGTGTCCTTGTGGGCTTCTCACAGTTGTGTTCTCTGGGAAACTTCAACTTCTACTTTAAGTTTATTGTCCATAGGAACAGCAATGGTTTGCCTGACAAATGACTTAGTCTTACCTGGTCAGTGTTTAGGCTGACCTGCCTCTCCTTCTCATGTTCACAGAGTTCTCCCTCAGACAGTTTGACCTCTCAGTCACCTTTCAGGTTTGATTTTGATATCAGAGCCAATTAAAACGTATTGCCAATTAAACATGATGCCAATTAGATATGGTCCCCCATCCAAACCATACCATTACTGGAAGCCAGACATGGGTCCTAACAACCCCACATTCCATATGACATGCTTTCAACCATTTAATCATGACTATCATAAGGCTTTCATAAGGGATGGTTTCCAGGCCTTTCACCATTTTCATCACCCATCTCTGGACATGTTCCAGCTTGTCAATATCCTTCTTGAAAGATAGCGCTCAGAAATGGACACAGTATTCCAGGAGATGTCTAACCAAAGAAGAAGACAGTGATACTATTATGTCCCTCGACCTAGCCACTATACCCCTATTGATGCAGCCTAGAATAGCATTGCCTTTTTTTGGCTGCTGCATCACACAGGTGATTCAACAGACTTCATTGGGAGCTGCAATGTCAAAGCATGTCAGGAAAGGTGTGGTAATCGTGACATATGCCAAAAAGGTGATGGCTTTGGTACCTACTTGGCTCACAGGATGATATTACAACAGCTCTAGAAGGGTGCAAAATGAGCTAATAGCACAGACAAGTGATATTTACTTGGGCCTGATTTTTCAGGAAATACATGAGCCCACTACTTTTCCTAAAGAAAGCTTCAGAGATAGCTGTGACAGACACAAGATAGGGAGCTTCCTAACATTTTTGTTTTCAGTTTCTAGAAGAAAAGGTGAACTTGGTCCTTTGCAAGAAAGTTCCTTTGTTTAGACTTTTCAAAAATGGAAACAACGTATGCATTCTAACATACCTTGGACTTTTTGTTATTCGTGATGCAACTTCAAAAACTAATATGCGTAGCAAGCAATCATCACCCCTATCATTATCTAAATTACTGGTTTCTTTCTTTTCTTTTTTATCACAATGGCTTTCCAGAGATCACTAGCAGCATCAACAATCATATGTGGAAAAGTTTATAAGACCTGATAGGTTAAATATATAAACCACAATTAGGACTTGACCAAGCCATGAGCCTGTCATTCATATGTATCATGCTGTATTTTTCCATCACATGGTTCTACTAAAATTTTTAATTCCAAAAAGCAGAATGTGAGTATGCTTCTTCCACTTCCTTCCCCAATTAATTTTCTACTTTCTCCTTTCTTACTCAATAAAAAAAAATATTTTTATTAAGAAATTATGAATTAGAATACAGACTGCTTGCTATAAAACAAGGTGCTTGTCTACTTTTGACCAAATGTGCTGTACCATAGTAATGGTGTCTAAGCTAACATCTTAACTGAGTTCAGTGAGTTTTTAAAAAATTCTACAATATATAATGGAAAACCAACTTTCAATGAATTTTCAGTTATACATCTCCCATCAGTAACAATGCAAACTTACTGTTATTTGCAGCTGAACTGCTACAGATGAGGATTTCAAAATGAAAAGAAGAAGCTTATAGTTCTTGTTCAGTCCAAGGGGGAGAGATGAAGAAATAAAGAAACCATGTCATATGGGATAAACTGAAGGACATAGCATCTTGTTGCCTGAAAAAACTATGATACCGACATCCATGTGACTGAGCAGGGCAAGCAGTATATCAGTGTAGCAAGAGTGTCTGCCAAAAGTCAAGAAAGGCTAGAACATAACTGGTAATATACCCACATACATCCAAAGCTCACCATGGAAATATGGGTATCAATTTTTGGAGACCACTTTTTTTTCAACAGGATTGTGCTGGAGGCAGTATTGCTGTTTGTACTGCTGACTCATACTGCATGCAGGACACATTCTATTAACTGCTCCATATATGATGATCCCTTTGCCATTCGTCATGAATTTTACCAGCCCGGCGATTTTGTCATTGGAGGGATTGTCTTCCTTTCTAACCACCTTTCTTTTATGGAACAACCTGCAGTGATACTGATTGATGAACCTCTGTAAGATTTTTTCTTTCTTTCTCTGTCTTACTACTGAGCTTTAATAGCCATTAATATACCGGGTAGTATGTTAAAAGAGGCATCCCAGGTTCTTTGGGCTCCTTGTTCCATCTCCCATTTCTATAATCCATCCCTCATTCCATCTTATACCTTGTCTCTATCCCCTCTTTTTTTTTAATTTTATTGAATTACATAAATACACACACAATCAGAAAAAGGAAAACAGACATAAATTATAACTTGTTAATAATAACATATCCATCTTAGTGTAATCACATAAGAAGAAGTGCATGAAAAATAAAAGAGAAGATATAAAAACACCTACTCAGCCCATCAAATATACCATATCTATCCAGAAAATGAATTTTATATTTATATATCTATTTATTAGAATCTCAACACTACTTATATCCAGTCTCTATCCCCTCTTAATCACTTTGAGTCTTCTGGGAGATTTTATTTAATGTCACTTCATATTATAATACTTTAGGGATACTGCCATATTTCATTCTTCTTACTGTTTTAATCCCTCACATTTTCCTGGCCTATTTCCACATTATGCAATATGAAAGAGTGCTCACACTTACAGCACACTTCAACACATAGTTAAATCTGACACTTTTATAAGAGCAAGTGTGTGATACAAGTATCTGGGGAAATGGTTTTGTTCTGATTTCTTCATCATTTTCATTCAAAGGTGTATTCAATGTTCTTTGAAAAGTAATTTGTGAATCAGTCAACAAGTACCAAAGATATCCAAAGATACTACTCTCAAATTAGCCGATATTGCAGAGGGCTGTAATGATGACTTTAGATAGTATATTCTTCTGACTTCAGTTAATAGAAATGATCCAGCTTGGTCCAGCTTCATGTCATTTCACATGTTTCTCTCACTGCACTCCAGTACACACAGGCATCAGTTTATTAGACATTAGAATAATCTAAGATTTTTAACTCTTAGTTCTTCTTGGATTTTATACTTGTTTCAGATGTCTTATTTCTCTTACTTCACTTAATTACCATTTTTCACTATGTTGTCTAATGTGGTTTTAAACCACCTCTTAGTCTTGAAAGCATACTAATGAACAATGATGAAGATGAGCATGTTGGTATTCATACTATGGATTGGTTGAACAACCTGCAATTCTTTTCACAGTTCAGTTCCCAAGAATTACCAACACATCCTGGCTTTGGCATTTGCTATCAAAGAGATCAACAAGGATCCCAAAATCTTACCCAATTTTTCTTTGGGATTCCACATCCTCAATAGCTGCTACAATGCAAAGATGACATATAAGGCCACTCTGACCCTCCTGTCCATGCAACATAAGTTTCTGCCTAACTTCAAATGTCATAACCAGAACAATCTTGTAGCTATTGTTAGAGGGTGTCTATCTGAAACCTCTGCCAATATAGAGATAATTGCAGAGATCTACAAGACTCCACAGGTAAGCTGTATGCATGAAGGTTTCCCAAGTGATGGGTGACATCTTCATTTCATTTAGCAAAGTTTTCTGGGACATTTTTCTAAAAAAAAAACATTGAACACAAGCAAAACAGTAAAACCACCAGATGAGCCCACAGTTCATTGCCAATCTGTAGGCAAAAAAAAAATGTCACTATGGCTCTTCATGAAACTAAAAGGAAGTTAATGAAGAAGTGAGGGGAATACTTATCAGTAATGCAGGTGAAAAGTAAAATAATTTATAGCTGTACACCCAGATGACAGTAAAATTTCAAATTGCCATTGTTGTATGGGAAATTGGACTGAATATAATTAAATGATATCTATGAGACAAACATCATGTTCGCATTAATACAGTGAATAGCACAGGTGGGTTAAGGAACAGTGGATTAAGGACTATGTTTATGTATATGCCTTGAAGTCACCTGTTGACTTATAGCAACTTCACGAATTTCATAGGGTTTTCTTGAGCAAAGAATATTGCCAATTCTTTCCTATGACATATAGCCTACAGCACCTGGTGTTCATTGACAGTCAACCATCCAAGTACTAACCAGGACTGACCATGTTTAGCTTCCAAGATGAGGCAGGATCTGGAGCCTATGGGGTATTTATGCCCCTGGTTCATGAGTAGGATATCACAAAAGGATCTCTGCATCTCTGGTGATCACAAGCTCATCAAGAAAACCAAACATAACACAGCTGTAAATAGAGAATGTCCAGATCCCTCAATGATTATAATTCTGAAAACCAAGCTTTACAGCCATAGACAAATTGAAATTAGTTCTGTAACGTCCAGGGCTATCAAAATATATTCTCTGAGGAAAGCCTAAGGAAACTGACTGTATTATCAAACAGAAGAAAGCAAAGACTGGGTTCTTGCAGCCTCAGATGGCAGAACTCAATATTGGGAGAACATTTTTAATCATGAAAATTGTACCACTGCAACCGGGTGGTGGAAGCTCCTGCTAACAAGAGTTCTTCCAGAAACAGACTGGGAATCTAGATTCTCCAATTCTGAATTGCATTCAAAGTACATCTTTATAGGAAATCCTTGAAATCTATGCTTATACCCTTGAAATCTATGCTTACAAAATGACACAGTCTCTTATAACTAATCTGGAAAAGATCAATATACATTTTATTTCAGCTCACATATGGATCCTTCTTGCCAGCACAAAGTAACAAAATCCATTTCCCATTCCTCTATCAGATGGTCCCAAATGAAGATAAACAGTACAGAGGAATTGTCCGACTACTTCAGCATTTCAGATGGACATGGGTTGGACTCTTAGCTGTGGATGATAACAAAGGAGACAAGGTTTTACAAACAATAGTGCCAATGCTTTCCCAGAATGGCATTTGTTGTGCCTTCACTGTGAAAATTCCACAACTGGCATATGTAGAAGAAATTATTGATTCACTTTTAACACAGTGGGAAAGCTATAATATTGTGATTGAGAAGAAAGCCAATGTATTATTTGTGTATGGGGAGCCACCATCTTATCAGGCTCTGAGACTTTTCCTGTTTCTACTGCCCTTTTTGGGATTGCCACCTCTGGGAAAAGTATGGATAGTTACATCCCATTGGGACTTTGCATCCTTATCTATTGAAAAGATGTGGGATATACAAAGCTTTCACGGTTCCATTTTATTCTCTGTTCATTCTAACCAGCCATTAGGATTCCAGGAATTCATTCATATGATAAGACCTTCCTGGGCTACAGAGGATGGTTTTATCCAGGTGTTTTGGGAACAAGCATTTGGCTGTTCATTAAGGGAGAATAACAGGCATGAAGAAATGGAAATCTGCAGTGGTGAGGAAGAACTAAAGACTCTCCCTGGAACTTTATTTGAAATGAACATGACTGGCCATAGTTACAACGTCTACAATGCTGTGTATGCAGTAGCACATGCGCTAAATGCCATCTATGAATTCAGCTCCAAACATGGTAGAAGAAAAAGGAGCAAAATAGTCAATATTGTAGATACCACTGTGGCAGGTAAGAGTACCCTTGTTTTTTTCAAAGTAGGGTAATGTCAAACTCAAATTTAAAAGGAACTCTAAAACTTCACTTTTGGATTACCAGAGCCAGCCACATTGAGTTGGCATGAGACTGAATGAAATCAGCTAGAATATGACCATTGGCTTAACTGTGATCACTGTCAGAATGTATTTTCAATAGTCTGGAGGGGACAGTTCATCTGGCCCTGCAGATTTGCACTTATTGAGACTTAGTAAGTTGTTACCCCAAAATGTTGGTGCTACAAGGGTCCACCAGTGATGTCAGTATCTCTATTCAACAATGGGGAATAATTAGTTCAAAAATAGGAAGCATGCAATAGGAGGGGTAACTTAGTGAGATCTGGCACGTGTTATACAAGGTAACTGCTAAAAGAGATCAGCCAGAAGACTTATGGTACAATTAATTGTGTTTTTACTGGGGGAAAATATACATGCACACACATAAAATAGTCACACACAAGCAATCACACAAGGGTAACTGAAAGGAAAGGGAGATAAAATGGATAGAGGAAATAGAATAGGGATTGGGTTATATTTACCATCCAGAGAGAAGAAGAGAAGGATGAAATGGCATGGACTTTTCACCCAAGGACAGCAATGTTCAAAAAGCAGAGCAATAAAGTGGATCCCTGAAACTGAAAATGCTGTGTGGAGGACCCAAAATCTAGGTCTCTTTATACACAAAAATCTGCCTTGGAAGTGTGAAGTGTTGATGAGTCTCTACCAATATAAACAAAAGTCTTGCAGGGTGGACAAAAGGTAACAGGATGGGTTGATGGTTGTTAATGTCTGAAAGAAGCAAATTGATATTTTTAACATGTAGATGGCAAAAGTTTTGATGGCTGTGTTATTGGGGATCAGGAAGAAGTAACAGGTGTGAAGATAAGACAATTATTGATTTGGGGGGAATCTTCCAATCTTTCTGAGTCAGTGCTGTCAAAAGAAATAAGGTTCCTTGCGTTTTTGGAGTTTATAACAAATGCTCTTGATATGTAGGTGCTAGAGTTGATAGCCTGTTTTATAGCTTTGCTTTCTATAGAAAATGGACCCAGCAGGGGTTTTGCTCTGCCTTCAGCTGGCTGTTGTTTTTATTGAAAAGATTATCTTTTACAAAGTGGCCATAAACTCAAGTCTTCCTGGTTGAACTTCTGACTTAAGGTCATGTTAGGCTTTTCTTCCTTATCCACATGGCCCTTTCCAGAAGTAAGTTGTATGTTATACATATCTGCCAATTAATTTTTGCCAGTTAAACCATTTGAACAACTCCAGTTACAAAGTGATTCCTGAATCTCTCCTAATCAACCTTGATTTACAACCCAGCCACTCTACAAAGGTCTCCACTGACGCATGTAAGCACACAGTCTTTCTTATGGAGAAAAAATATGAAGCAGAATAGGTACTGAGCATTTCTGCCCTGTAATTGTGACATGTTAGCATTTAGCATTTTACCATATTTTCTGGGGAGAGGTCTCACCATCTCCTTCATCAGTGTCTTGCTTCAAACTTATCTGGAGAAAAAAAACACTTTTTGTTGCCTGTTTCTTGCCTGCCCAGTCTCAGTCTATTTTTTGCTTTGGGTTTTTTTTTTTTACATTATTCCTGCAAGCTTGGGCCAAACGTCTGTATTCTTCTTTGGTAATTCATCCTTCTTTTCATTCTTTATACATGCTCTTTTTGCTTGCTCTTACCTTTTATTTCTACTCTGTTTTATACAGTGGCTCCCATTGTCTCCTTCAGCTTCTCCTTTAGAATTCACATCCTTGGGTTTACAGCTTGCTTTTGGACAGATGTTTAACCTATCATCTCCAACCCCCAAGGATTTAGTTTAAAGAACTCTTGATAAGATTTGCCATGTTTTCCAAAGCCATTCTTCCCAGTCTTCGTGAGTTGAAATCCATCTGTATACAGTAGTTCATCTAAGAAGTGAAGATGATGGTCCCAGAAGCCAAAACTCTCCCATCATCAGCATCTGCTTATCTTCCTGTCCCTGTGTGGTCATCTATCTTTCATCAGCAGAATTTTTGAGAATATCAACTTTGTCTCTGAACTCTTCATTTTCCTGTGTTCTTGATAAGCTTCAACAACTTGTCAGTCACACTATGAATACATGCATGAGATTCACCTTGTCTGGCTGGCAGACAATTCCCTCTATACCCCTGAACAATAAATCCTCTATCACCATCTTGCTCTCTCAATGTTACAGCCTCTTCATTTCATTGGTCTTTTCTCCCTATTGATTCTTCCTCTTGGTTATGTAGGAGCAATTCCCCCTCTCTTCTACCCAGGAAGTCCTTATGTTTCCTGATGTGTTGAAGCATCTCAGCACATAGTTGCAGTGAGTTGACCTTTCTTGCAAGAGAGCCACCAATTTCCACTTGTAGCAAATGTAGTGCTGAAGGTTTTCTAGGAAGAAGACAAACATGGCAAACACATTTCAGCAGAAAATAATCGATCATTCATCCTCCACCCCCGCAGCTATTTTTTCACCCCCTTTTCAGACTCCAGCAGTTCTTACTGATGGGATTGTGCATGCCACTGGCCTACAGAGACTGAGCTTCAAACGTTGAGGCAGCCTGAGGCTGCTTCCATAGAGTAAGCGGGCTGCTCCCCCTACCACCAAGCAAGTCAGTGACTCAGCAGAAGACTCTCCTTCTTAGGCCATGTGATGTGGAAGACCTGAGATGCACACTACTAGCCCTTAGAGACTGAACTTGAAAGACTGAGGCAATAGTTATGTAGATCTAGTGGCTGCTACCTCCACCCTCAGGAAAGTCAGTGACTCCACAGAAGTCCAACCTCCTTAGACCATGTGCTCAGAAACAAATACCACATAAACATTTAAAAAATCAAAGAATCAAGGATGACCTCCAAAATATGGGTTACCTTCTGCTCTCTTCGCAGAGGCTTCTCATTGTTGCCCTCTCCAGTTTTCCTTTTCTTCATACTTTCTTTCATTATAGGGCCACCACTGCTTAAGCGGAAAAAATGTACTCTCAGGACCTAGCTCTTGGCATATTCTCATTCAACATAGGTTCATCACACTCTAAGCAGCATTTCATTCAACAACAGTGCTGGAGAGACTATGAGCTTTGATGAAAATGGAGAATTAGTCACAAGATTTGATGTTACAAACTGGTTGATGTTCCCCAATGGCTCAATGGCTAGAGTCCAAGTTGGAAGATGGGATCCTCAGGCTCCTCCAAGTCAAGAGTTAACCATTAATGATGATCAAATTGTGTAGCATGGAAGCTTTAATCAGGTGAGCCATAACTATTGATGCTTGAGTAGATCAAATGGAAAAGACTGTTTTTGGCTTGTTCTTTTTTTTGCCAAATCATGTTAGAGCAAACTTACTGAACAAAATCACAATTCTTTTCATTCTGTATAAAGTTGTACTAAAAATTAGTGGGGTCAAACTTGCTTTTTCACTCCTATTTAATTCCATGCTCCTATGGATGATCATGTTAGATTTTTGAACTCCTTAAATCTCTTTAGAATTTGTTCATGAAAAAGAATATTTTGTTAGAAGAGATAGTGATTCTTCTCTCCCTCAATCCACATTTTAAAAGAATTCTAGGGTTTGTAGAACTTGCCTTTTTTCTGAAGTAGACCTTAACGAGTTTCTGAAGTTCTGTTTCAACCCCAGCTTGGAGAAATTCCCCAGATAACTCTTAAGTCGATCAATCAAATCAATCACTTGGCGTCAATTAACTAGACAAAAGACTTCTCAAGATTTCTCGATTCTGGACAGGTGCTCCCCCGTCCAGTGTGCAATGACAACTGCTATCCTGGATTCAGCAGAAAAAAGAAGGAAGGAGAGGCATTTTGCTGTTATGATTGTGTTCTATGTCCAGAAGGGTGATTTCCCAGAACGGTGAGTCATGATGCACAGAGATATCAAGAAAGTCCACAATGTAACAAACTAACAAATTAATTAATTTTTTCATGAAAAAGTGGAAGTTTTTGCCAGATCCTGACAAATGATTAGCAGGCCATGTTAAGTTGCTTTTTGGAAGAATGATTACAATGATATGCCAAAGCCATCCTTAACTGCTGAACAGTGATAGAGTTTTGTTCTAGAGCCCTGGGTACAAATATTGTTGTATGGATGGCATTTGCATGCAATTATATTCACTGTCTGGCATTCTGCTAAGCTAGACGTCTGCTTTCCTAACTGCTAGTAACTCATGTTTACAACTATGACAATATTGTGACAATTGCAAATGCCACTCCAACTTGCCTTAACCACCAGCAGTTCTACTGAAGGCCTTTCCACACTACACTGTTCTAGTGCTATTATTTCACTTTCAACATCCTGTGGAGTTCTGGGGTTTGTAGTTTACTGAGGCCAAAGAGCTCTTTGGATGAGAATTCTAAAGGCCTCTCCCTAAACTGCAAAGCCCAGGGTTTCATAGGATGTTGAAAGTGGAATAATAGCACTATAACAGTGTAGAGTGGAAAAGTCTTGAGTGATGGAGGTCTGTTCTGCTAGTAATCAGGGCAATACAGGATGACATTTCCAGACCCCTCCAACCTGGAAGCTGCTGGGTGACAATCAGAAGCAAAACTCCTATTTCACCTCTTCCTTGCATCACAGCTTCCTGGTGGGAGGGGACTGAAAACCTCATCCTGCAGTACTTCATCACACAATGTGGCTTCAGGCTGGTCAGGTAAGTTTAGGGAGGCAAGTCACTTCAGAAAATCATATGTAGTTAAACATTCATAACTACATCTGTGATGCAGAAACTCAACCGTGATTCTAAAAGTAACCTTTAGGCAGTGCATAATGTAACATGAAGGACAATCATCTGGATGGGAATAAAGTCTCCCTCCAAGTTTCTTTGTTGCTCATTGGTTTAAAACCTTGAGATTAGTGAAAGTATTTTATTCTAGGAGGGAGAAAGATGGCGTAGTGATTGGTCGTTTACTCGCACAGTTGCGAGAACAATCAGTGCATAAGGTTATATGCCTGTTTTGAGAAAGAAGAAATGGGGCAACTTTTCTCCTTAGTTGAGGGGAATTGGAGGGGCTTGATATAGACCGAAGACAGTGGATAGTTTCCCAGGAAATTTGCAAAAAGAGGGGAATGGACAACAGAACCGAAGATCGGAGAGCCACCATGCCTTTTGCAACTACCGAGAATGGTAAAGGCTATGCTGCAAATGTTTAATAAGTAAAAGAATGACGACAAGTAAGTGAAACTGAACTGAAACTCAGGGAATAAAGGGGAAGATCCTTCACATGTAAAACACCTTGTAAATTGAGAATTTCGGATAAAGGGGGAAAAGCATTTGGAAAACCAAGAGGGAATCTAAGATACAGTTAATGCAGACAAAATATCGGGAGGAAAGATGAAGGAGAGAAGGAGAGGAAGCAGTCTGATTACAAAAAGGCACAAGACACAACAACATAAGAACTGAGATATAACTAAGTAAGAAACAAAATAATAAAGGCTCAAAATATCAAAATATAAGAATATATATAAAGAACATAAAGACTAAAAATAAAACAACCGGGTTCCTGTAGAATACGGGACTGGATAGCGGACGTTTGAACAGACAAGGTGATAAAAACTGACTTACAGAGACTTACAGAGAAATGGGGCAACTGTATTGAACTGAGACATACAAAAGACATATAAAAGAATAAGAGTTGAAGAGCTAAAGATAAGCAGAGAGAAATAGAGAAATGGGCAGATTGTAGAAGGGTTAAGAAAGCTGACGGTAGAGCAGGTATAGAGAACCCTGAAAGACGAGGAAAGACAGAAAAGTAGGAGAAACGAAATGATCGTAAATAACATTGAAGGACTGGAAGAGAGGAGAAATTGGAGAAGCGGGAAGAGAAATTAACTTTTAGTATTGAACTGAGGTTATTGAATTGAAAGATAAAGAAAGACTGAACCAGATTAAGAAAAATAAAAGGTTTGAGAAAAGTTGAAGTGAGGGTCTGCGAGAGGAAGACTGACAGAGACGAGGGAAAAAGAGCGAGAGAAAGAGGTGGAACACGATGCCTGGTATCGGAGGGAGAGAAGAAATAAAGGAAAGAAAAAGAGTTGGAGAAAGACAGAAAGAGAATGATTGGGGGTGAAAAATAAAGAGATTGTGGTGAAGTAAGGGGGAAATCAAAGTATTACAAAGGCTGATAAAGGTTGGAAATTTGTATGATTAGTACTGAAGGGGGAAAATTGAATTTTTGCTTGGTGTAAATATATAGATTTGATAAGGAAGAATTAGAAATTTGAAATCCATTTAAATCCATGTAAATAAATGAGAAGGGTAAGGTAAAATCGGTTTGTAGAACTCAACTGTTGTTAATGTCCCACTGAGAAAAAACACTGCCAGGTGACAAAGAAAAGATAGCATCCAAGGTTGAAAGATAGCAGTGGGAGGTGGCCTTGGCTGACAGATTGAGGTGAAATAATAAACATTTAAGTTAACCCATTAAGTGTAAGTAATAAGGAAGGAGAGAGAGAAACTTAGCAAATACTGCCAGCTGGTGGTAGTTAGATATTACTGTACTAAAAAGTATAGTAAAAGAATAAATAAGTGATAGAATACATAAATAAAAACACAGGTTAAGTATATTAAATAGCTAAAATAAATAAAAGACCTAAGATAAAATATTTAATTTGAAATATCCACTTAGATAAATATTATAGATAATAAAAATAAAGTAAGGTGATAGGGAGTAAAGTGATCTGAGTCTAGAAAAGCAAAATAAGGTAGATAAGACACTATATAAATAGAATGAAATAAAATTGAGAGAGAAAATATTTAAAAAAAAATTTTGAGGAAACTTAGGAATAATAAAATAATATTTTTAGTTAAGTATATATTTTTAGTGGAAAAAATATTTAAGAGTTAATATATACTAGGTCATAATATAATAAAGAATAAGCAATAAATAAATTGTTAAATATAAAAAGGAAATCTACTGATGAGAAGAAATAATTGGAACTGGTAGAAGAGAAGAAAAACTGGAAGAGATGGCAGCAGGAAGAAGAAAATTGGTTGAAATGCAAATTCAGACACTGTCACAGAGGAGAGATTCAGGAGAAATGGGCCCATATAAGATATTATTGGAAGATGTAAAGAAGATACGGACAGATATGCGTGCAGAAATGAAAGATCTTTCCACAGAGGTTAAGAAAGAAGTAAGAGAAATGAAAAGAGAAATGGAACAATTTACACAGAAGTTAGAAAAGGTAACAAAAGATGTGAAAGATGTGAATAAGATGGTGGAAGAAGTTCAAGAAAAAACAAAAAGTTTATAAAATAGAACTGAAGAACTAGAAGGTATGGCAGAACAAACAAACGCAAAAAGTACACTGGTTGAATGGAAGTATCACAAAAAATGTGTAAAAATAAGAGGATTAGAAGTGGAGGAAGAAGATCTTTATAACAGAGTAATTCCAGTACTGGCAAAATGTTTGGACTGGACATTGGAACAGATGGACATTGAAATAGACCAGATTTCTTGGATTAAATTTTTAATTGCACAGAAAAGAAAAGTCCCGAGGGACATTGTGGTGTTTTTTGTCTGCGAGAGAGTAAAAGAGATGATTATATATCAGAGCTATACAAATAAATTGATTGTTGATGGAAAAGAGTTGAAATTTTTTAAAGATGTACCATCACAGGTATTAAAGAAAAGGAAGGATTACAACTTTTTAATGCAAGAACTTAAGAGTCAGGAAATAACATACAGATGGGCAAAGTTAGAAGGAGTTGTACTGACATATAATCAAAGAAGATATGTAATAAATACGATAAATAAGGAGGAAGATTTCCTGAAAAGACTTAAAGAAGAAAACAGGAAGAGACAAGAAAAGGGACAAAAGATGGAAGAGAGAAGAGAGGAAGAAGAAAGAGAGAGCAAAAGGAAAATGTAAAGCAATATAAGAAGAAAATGAGAGAAATATGAGAGCAAAAAAACGAGAACAGCAAGATATTCAAAAGGAACAAGAAACAAAAGAACAGGAACAAGAGCAAGAAGAGATAGAAAAAGAACAGGAAGAGACAGGAGAAGAGATTGTATTGGAAGAAGAGACTGTATAGGAAAAGAGAGTACAAAAAGAAAAAAGTTGAGAATTTAAAATGGGGGTAAAATTTTATCCTGGAATATACGACGGATAAAATCAGTAATCAAGAAGAAAAGAATCTTTCATTATTTAGAAAAACAAAAATGTGATATATACTATATTCAAGAAACACATATAATAAAAACAGAGGAAAATTTTTTGGAGAACCCTAAAATAGGAAAAGTATTTGTATCTGGTATAGATAAGAAAAAGAGAGGAGTAGCAATTTATGTGAATCCAAAACACGAAACCACAGAAATGTTAAACGATGAACAAGGAAGATATATAGGTGTAGAAGTGAATATATTAGATACAAAGATGTTAGTGACAGAGATATACGGCACACTGGAAAATAAAGAAAAATTTTATGGAAAATTATGGAAAAAATTAGAGATACTGAATGTAAAGAGATAATAATTATGGGAGATTGGAAGGGGGTGATACAACCAGAATTAGATAGAGCAAAAATAAAGCAAACAAAAAACAAAGGGAAATTACCAGAAATAGTATCTGATATGCCAGAAGATCTAACATTAGTGGATACATGGCGAAGTCTATATGGGTTGCAAAAAGAATATACATATTTCTCAGAAGTTTACAAATCATGGTCGAGGACAGATATGATATGGAACTCTAAAACAATAAGTAAATACATAAAAAAGATGGAAATATTGCCAAGAACTATATCGGATCATAGTCCCATGATAGTAACTTTGGAGAACAGGAAGAAAGAATTTAGTTGGAGGTTAAATGAGAATTTACTGAAAGAGGAAACAATAGTAAAAAAAAGGTAGGGAGATTTTGAAATGGTATTTTATGGAAAATTTAAATAAAGGAGTGCATAAAGGGATGGTATGGAAAGCTGGAAAGGCAGTTATGAGGGGGGTTTTAATACAGCAAGAGGCAAAAATGAAAAAAGAGAAAAGATTGAAAGACAAAAATTAATAAAAGAAATAAAACAGCTGGAAAATAAATTGAAAATTTCCCCACAAGATATTAAGACTGCTGAGGAGATTAAAGTGTTACAAAAACAAACTTCATTACAGGACACCCAAGAAATAGAAAAGAATTTAAAATTGGTAAAGCAAAGAAATTTTTTTATACGAACAAAACAAACAAATGGCTAGCATATAGAATTAGGAAAGAGAAAGAGAAAAGAATAATAACACAAATAAAAGAAAATAAGCTTTTAGTAATACAAGATGATATAAAAATGGCTTTCGAAAGATATTATGCTAACTTATTTGCAGAAAAAGATTTTAACCAATGGAAAAATAGAAGATAAGATATTTAAAGGAGGAAGAAAATATAATAATTACAGAAACCCAAAGAGTAGAACTAAATAAAGAAATAACCAAGAAGTAATTTTACAATCAATTAAGAAGCAAAAACCAGGAAAAACACTGGGTCCATATGGTTTCTCATCATTATATTATAAGGTATTTGGTGAATAATTGATAGATCCACTATACAAGATAATGGATGGTATAAATAGGAGACATAACCACCTTCGTGGGGACAAGCTAATATCACGGTGATTCTAAAAGAAGAAAAAGATTCTCTAGAAATAGGAAATTATAGACCCATTGCACTTTTGAATGTGGACTATAAAATATTCACTACTATACTAGCAGAAAGACTAAAAAAAATATTACAGGATATAACACATCCCGATGAAAATGGATTTCTACCGGAAGGGCTATAAAGGGGAATATAAGAACATGGTTAAATATTATAGAATATTATCATAAACACAATGAAAAGAAAGCAGCTCTCCTTTTTTTAGATGCAGAAAAAGCGTTTGATAGAGTGAATTGGAAGTTTTTAGAAGAAACAATAAAAGCAATAAATTTAGGAAGAAAATTTTTAGATTGGACAAAAACAATTTATACAGAACAAAAAACACAAATACTTATAAATGGACAAAAGACACATGAAATAGAAATAAAAAGAGGAGTTAGGAAGGATGCCTTTGTCACCACTGTTATTTATACTAATATTGGAAATAGTGAATAATAAGATTAGAAAAGAAAAGAGAATACAAAGAGTTAAAGTTAAAATCAGGAATATAAATTAAATGCATTTGCCGATGATTTGGCGATTATATTAGAAGTCCCATTAAATAGTATAGGAATTTTAATAGATATATTAAGAAAATTTGGAGCATTATCGGGCTATAAAATAAATAAGGAAAAAACAAAAATAATTACAAAAAATATAAAGAAAAGAAGAAGAAGAAGATTTGAGTTGATTAACGGGATTTACAATAGTTAAAAAATGAAGTATATTGGCATTACAATTACAAAAAATAATGTAGACTTATATGAAAATAACTATAATAAAGTTTGGAAGGAAATAAGGGTAGATCTTAAAAAATGGGAAAAATTAGATTTATCATTATTAGGAAGGATTTCAGTAATCAAAATGTATATATTGCCTAAATTAAATTTTTTATTTTAAAATTTGCCAATAATAAAGAATGAGAACCTGTTTAAAGATTGGAACAGAGATATAAGCAAATTCATATGGAAAGGAAAAAGACCTAGAATGAAAACAAAAAGTTTACAAGATATAAAAGAAAGAGGAGGAATGGGCCTGCCAAATTTAAAACTATATTATTATGTGAATAATTTTGAGTGGATAGTATAGTGGATAACATTAAGGAGTAAAAGACTGTTATATTTAGGGGGGGAAGAATTATATTTTGGGTGGCACACGTATATTTGGTATGGGAAAAACATCAATTGATAAAAATTTTAAAAACTGTATTTTGAGAAAAGCCCTGATAACAATATGGATGAAATATAAAAGACAACTATATTTAAAAATACCGCTATGGATTTTGGTTCATGAAGCATTTTATAATAAGGAAAAACCAAGAAAAGGAGCGTGGATAACATATAAAGATATACTAAAAATACAAAGGGAGGTAATAAATTTTAAAAGTAAAAATGAATTACAGAGAGAAGGTTGGGATACGCATTGGCTTTAATTAACAATTGTGGGAGAGATATAAGAAAGATAAAGAGGAAGAAGGATTTGAAATAAAAGAAAAAAAATTTGATAAAATATTAGAATCTGGAACAAAACATAGGGTAGGTCAGATATATAAAATTTTACTAACAAGACAAAATGATCAAGAAGTAATTAAAACAACAATGGTAAAATGAGCACAAGATATAAAAAATATAACAACAATAGAAGAATGGGAAAATGCCTGGAAGACAACTTGGAAATTAATAATACCGGTTAGTTTAAGGGAAAATTACTATAAGATGTTATATAAATGGGATATAACACCAGTGCAAATAGCAAAAATGCAGAAAAATGTAAGAGACATGTGTTGGAAGTGTGAAGAATGTGGTACATTTTATCATATATGGTGGAAATGTAAAAGAGCTAAAAAAAATTGGGAAATAGTACGTAGTAAAATACAAGAAACATTAAAAATGATTTGATACTCCAAATTTATCTACTCAATATGATAGATGAATTAGATATAAATAAATCACAGAAAAGAATAACACTATATATGATAACAGTAGCAAGAATCTGCTATGCTCAATTTTGGAAACAAAAAATTACACCAAAAATTAGAAGACTGGTTGTTTAAATTGTGTGATATGGCCGAAGCAGATATTGTGATTGAGTCTTTAAAGATAATGAGAAAAAGAAAGTACTTGAAGAATGGAAAATGGTACTCCCAATATGGCAAACATGTTGGGGGGAAAATGCAACATTATTTATAAGTTAAAAATAGGAATTATATAAATGTACTATATATTAGAAGAGATAATGAAGGAAATATGATGTCTTAGAAACACAAACATATTTAAAATATTTAAGAATTTTGGAATAAGCAATATGATTCAAGAAATGAAATAAAAGGCGCAAGAAATTTATGAAATATATTTAATTTAAAGAAGGAAAGTATAGATAAGGTAGCAGAATATCCTGAGTTTCAGAAGGGGGGGGGATGATGGAAAATTTGAAGTGAGGGAAATTGGGTGGTGGGATTTGATAGGAATGAATGAAAGAATTTATTATATTGATTTAGTTGCATAAATGTTGCACAAGTAAAGTTTGTGTGTTATGGGGTTATAAGGTAACATGTATTTGATAGACTTATTTTGTAATTTTTTACAAAATTAATAAAAAAAGAAAAGAAAATGCTAACCAAAAAAAAGAAAGAAAGAAAGAATTTTATTCTAAACATAGACTAAGCTAAATAAATTTTCCTGTAATCATTTGCTGTTATTTAAAAATGAATAATCAAGCTCAGATGCAAGAATGCTTTCTCTCTTAGATATGTAGCATATTTAATAATATTTTAATAGTATTTTCCAGATATAAATACATATCTGCCTTCACTAATATGGATTCTTCATTTTAGAAATGGGTTGGGGAAGGTTCAGTGACAGAAACTATTAAGTTAACCTATTGGAGCTACACTTGAACAAGTTGTTTGAGTCTTGTGATAAGAATTTTGCAGTCCATTAGCCCTGCTTCATTAAGACAAAGCAAGAAATGGTTTTTCAGAAGTCCAAAAGGACTAGGCTTGGAGTAAGAACTAACTGGATAAGGTAAAATGTATTGTCTCTTTAGCACTATGATTAGTTAATTAATAACTTAACACTTGAACTGTGGAAAAATGAGGGTGTATAGTTCTTGGCCCATTATCTCAGAATATAAGTGTTCAAAATATATGAATATGACTATTAAACAAACAAACAAAAAACTAGTAGGAATGTTTAGTCTTTTAAATGTCCTGAACAACTAAACAAATCTCCCCCTTATCTTTTCCAGACATGGATTATTGTGTCCAGTGCCCGGAAGATCAACATCCCAACAAGAAACAAACTCAATGCATTCCCAAGGATTTAACTTACCTCTCTTTCAAAGAAGATTTAGGAATCGCCTTAGCTATCTTAGCTGTTTTTTTCTCTTTCATCACTGCTTTAGTACTTGGAACAGTTTGAAACATAAGGACACTCCTCTAGTCAAAGCCAACAATCGAAGTTTTACCTACCTCCTTCTCACCTCCCTTCTTCTTTGCTTCCTTTGCTCCTTGCTCTTTATTGGACCACCAAAGAAAGTAACTTGCCTTATTCGACAAATTTTGTTCAGCATTGTCTTCTCGGTGGCTCTTTCCAGCATTTTGGCAAAAACCACCACTGTGGTTTTGGCATTCATGGCTAACAAACCAGGATCCAGAATAAGGATCTGGGTGGGGAAAGGACTTGCAACGTTTGTTGTCTTCTCTGGCTCTTTTATTCAAACAGGCATCTGTAGCATTTGGCTGATTATTTCTCCTCCATTCCCAGGTGTAGACATGCACTCATTGGCTGGGAGAATTATACTGAAATGTAAAGAGGGCTCAGTAGTTATGTTTTACTTGGTTTTGGGCTATTTGGGTTTCCTGGCCATTGTCAGCTTCGTGGTGGCCTTTCTAGCTAGGAGGTTACCTGACAGTTTCAATGAGGCCAAGTTTATCACGTTCAGCATGCTGGTATTTTGCAGTGTTTGGCTGTCATTTATACCAACCTACCTCAGCACCAGAGGAAAGTACATGGTGACTGTGGAGATCTTTTCCATCTTGTCCTCCTGTGCTGGGTTACTGGGTTGTATCTTTTTCCCTAAATGCTACATCATTCTATTGAGACCTGAGCTGAATAGCAGGGAACATCTCATGAAAAAAAAAGAAAAATGAAAGAATAAAATCTCGCCTCTTTACAGTTTAGTTCAAAAAATAAGGCTTAAGGTAAAAACATTTGCAACAAAGAGGAAGGTGATTGAGAAAGAGAGCACAGAGCTTGTAAGTAACTAGTTTCAAATATTATTAATTGTATGTAACTATTTTGCACAATAAAGAAGGTATAAATAGTTTACCTTGCAGTTTTAATAGAACAAGAGGTAGTTTCACTGCTTTGGAGATATAAATTAACTGCTCAAGTTACTGTTATTATTGCTTTAATGTGAGAAGTTCACTTCACTTCAATGTGAATTAATTCCAGTTAAGAACTTATATAGCCAACATCTTAATTTATCGCTGTTGGTGGCAGTAGAGGAGGAATTTGCTGTCTTTTGCTGGTGTACTTATTGTCAGGATGTTCATGGTTAGCATCTAAAACATTTGTTTTTTAAAAAGCTGACAAGATCAGGACATTTTATGTATATAGAATTCTACAGATGGAACATTCATGATGTTTGCATTACTCTTTTTCTGAGGCTTGTAAGTTTAACATTTCATCTCTTTCAGAAATCCTGTAAATTGTTTTATCTCAGGCAAAGTTGTTAGGTTTGATAACACTGGGTCTGGTCACGGTATTATTAAAACTATTGATTTTTAAATAAAATTTTACCATGTCTCTGTGTTTTGCCACTGAATTTTGTCATGATATTTTCTTTAAAACTTGTTTTATTTATCTACATATTGCATGGCCCTTTAACACTGTGTTCCTTTCAAAGGTCTTTGGTTTCTTCTAGTTAACAAACACAGCTCCTACTTTTCTCCACTTGTTTCTTGCCTTGGTTCCACCATCCTACATTGCATTTCCAGAGTCTTTCCCTCTTGGGTGTAACACTCTTTTAAAGGGGGATTCCCACAATTCTTATAGACTATTTAGATTTGTTAGGCCAGCAACATGTAGCATGCAGATTTTTGTTTTTTTTGTTTTTTAACTCAGAGAGCTGAGTTGAAAAGGGGCACATAACCCAACTTGGTATTTAAACCAATCAGCTGAGTTCTGGTGTCATTCTATGACTTGCTCCTCAGCCTCACCCTGGGGGAACCACCTGACACCTCAGGGCAACCCAATAGATGGCCTGCAGCCCAGCTGGCCACATCCTGAAGGCAGACCCAAAGAACCCACCCCCAAATTGTGGGACTTAAGGGAGGGCAGCCCCAGCCCCAAGAATACTCTCCTTCCACACCCCACTCCCAGGTCTCAGGGCCTAAAGAGGCAGTTCCAGAACTATCCCTTTCACCAATAATGAGCTGCAGTATCAAGGCATATCAGGAAAAGTATGTAGTGAGCATGACATATGTGAAAAAAGGATGGCTTTGGTACCTACTTGGTTAACAGACTGATATCACAAATCTTTGTATGGGCATTAAAAGAATTAATAGCAAGGAGAAGTATTAGTACTTCACTATCTTTCTTGGCCTTACATTTCAGGAGATACAGGCAGGAGCTCACTACTTTTCCTACAAGGAACATTGGACCTCGCAAGAAAGAGAGCTTTCCATCATTTTTGTTCTCAGTTTCTAGAAGAAGAGGTGTCTCAGTCCTTTGCAACAGAGTTCCTTTATTTGGACTTTTTTTAAAAAAAAATGGAAACAACATACACATTTGAACACAACTTGGACTTGGTCCAAGGCTAGACGTTATGCCCAAAGGCTTAGAAATTTAAGGTCTAGAATGATCCCTGGCATCTTGTGACATCTGGTTCCAATAAGTGAGGAAGTGATTTTTCCCTGCTGCAAACAATTGATATATCTGTGTCCTTGACTAGTTACGATCACTCTCAAGTCTGTTTTGGGGGTTTCCTTGACCAGGCTCTGATCTATCCTGGGGTGAGGAGGGGAGATTTAAAATCTCCTCCGAAAGATTCACCTTAATCTGCTACTTTGATGAAGAATCTTGAGCAGTAGTTGAGAAAGGGCATCTCTGGATGTATTTGAAACTATTCTCTTTCAGTAGGTGCAGCATGCCAAGATTTGTGGTCTCTCATTTGTTCACAATGGCTCATGGTAGCTCTTCAATATTCTCCCAGAAAACTTTGTCAAGCCACTGATAACCAGAGCACTGAGCTATACAAGCTCAGAGGACTTGAAGCCAAAAAATTATATTGGTCTGCTTAGTTTAAACCCACCAAATCATCCAGCATCACAATTTAAATTGTACACTTTAAGAGTTGGAGACCTTTCCCTTTTTTGCATAGATAAATCCTAACATGTCAACAATTAATATGTTTACAAACAACACTCAACCAGCAAAAATAGGCCAAGAGATCCCACAAAGACAATGCTCATCAGTATCAATCAGATTGGGTATCAAATTCTCCCAGTAGTAATTCTGTATTTAAATTTGATTCAATGATTTAAGTTAAATATAAGTGACCTGTACTTCAGATCCATTTTAGTTCTAGACAAAGGCAGCCTGTACAAACTAGCTGTGTGCTACTTATTTCTTGTTTCCCTGTTTGGAAAAAAAGTAGGATTGAAAATACTAGCATTTGGTCTGTTATTTGTGATGCAATTTCAAAAATTAATGTGCTTGGTAAGCAATCACCCCTGTCATTACCTAAATTACTGGTTTCTGTCTTTTCTTTTTTTCACAATGGCTTTCCAGAAATCACTAGCAAGATCAACAACCCTATCTGAAAAGATTATATGAACTGACAAGTTAAATATATAAACCACAATTTGCACTTGATCAAGCCATAAGCCTAATATTCATATGTATGATGCTTAATTTCTTTCTTGTATTTTCCCATCACGTGATTCGACCACATTTTTTAATTCCAAAAAGGAGAATGAAAGTATACTTCTTCCAATTCTTTTCTCATTCCCCAATTAATCTTCCACTTCCTTCTTCCTTACTCAGTAAAAAAAAAAAAAGGACTCTTATTAAGAAATGATGAATTAGAATACAGACTGCCTACTGTAAAACAATCTACCTGGTTACTTTTGACCAAAGGTTTTGTACCAGAGTAATAATGTCTAAGCTAATACCTTGGTTGAATTCATCATCACTGAGTTCACTGGGTTTTTAAAAATTCTATAATACATGATGCAAAACCAGCTATCAGTGAATTTCCAAGATACACACGTACCATTGATAACAATGCAAATTTACTGTTATTTACAGCTGAAATGCTACAGATGAGGATTTCCAAAGGAAAAGAAGACGGTTATGGTTCTCATTCAGTCCAAGTGGGAGAGATGAAGAGATAAAAGAAAGCATGCTGTTTAGCAACACTGATGGACATGGAGCCATTGTTGCCTGAAAAAAATATGGTACTGACATCCATTTGCCTGAACAGAACAAGCAGTATGTCAGTGTAACAAGAGTGTCTGCCACAGTTCAAGAAAAGCTAGAGCATGACTGTTAATATAGCCATACACAAAGATGACTATGGGAACGTGGGTATCAGTTTTTGGAGACCACATTTTTTCAGCAGGATTGTGTTGGAAGTGATACTGCTACTTGTACTGCTGAGTCGTACTGCCTGCAGGACACATTCTCTCAGCTGCACCACACAAGATCATCTCTTTGCTATTTGCCATGAGTTTCACCAGCCTGGAGATTTTGTCATTGGTGGGATTGTTTCTCAGGTCTACTTCCTATCTAACATCCTCTCTTTCACAGAACAGCCTGCAACAATGCTGATTGATGAACCTCTGTAAGAAATAATTTTCTCTCTGTCTTATCACTAGGCTTTAATAGCAAATAATATACTGATTAGTGTGTTAAAAAAAAGTATGCCAGAGTTTTGGGGCTTGTTGGTCCCTCCACTACATCTTTTGCTTTGTTTTTCCACCACTTATTCCATCTCGTATTTCCATCTCGCACTCATTCCATCTCATACTAACCTCTCTTAATCACTTCCAATCTTCTGGTGTGTGTGTGTATGTTTTTTTTTTCTTTAATGTCACTTCATATGATAATACTTTAGAGATACGGCCAATTTCATTCTCCCTCTTGTTTTCATCATTTTCTTGATCAATTTCTTGATCAATTTCCATGTTATGCAACATCAAAGACAGGTTTAATGCTCATGCTTAGAGTATAGTTGAACATAGTCAAATCTCTTTAAAAAGTAGTTTATGAAACACTCCTCAAGCACCATGAACTAGTCCAAAGGGATCCCTTGTAAATTAGCTCATTTTGTAGACAATTGTAATGACGATTTTAGGTAATTTAATGTTGTCATGACTTCACTAAATATCAATGGTCCAGCTTGATCCAGCTTCATATCATTTCACATATTTCTTTCATTGTATTCCAGTAAGTACAAGCATCAGTTTATTAGACATTATAATACTCTCAAATTTTTAGCTCTTAGTTCTTCTTGGATGTTATACTTGTTTCAGATGTCTTACTTCTCATATTTCATTTATTACCATCTTTCACCATGTTCTCTAATGTGTTTTCAAAATACACCTTAGACTTCAAAGCATACCAATGAACAATGATGAGGATGAGCATGTTGGTATTCATACTATGACTTGGTTGAACAATCTGCAATTCTTCTCACAGTTCAGTTCCCAAGAATTACCAACACATCCTGGCTTTGGCATTTGCTATCAAAGAGATCAACAAGGATCCCAAAATCTTACCCAATTTTTCCCTGGGATTCCACATCCTCAATAGCTACTACAATGCAAAGATGGCGTATAAGGCCACCCTGAGCCTCCTTTCCATGCAACAGAAGTTTCTGCCTAACTTCAAATGTCACAACCAGAACAATCTTGTAGCAATTATTGGAGGGTGTCTATCTGAAATCTCTGCCAATATAGAGATAATTGCAGAGATCTACAAAACTCCACAGGTAAGCTGTATGCACGAGGGTGGTATTTCTTCCAGGAAGATACTGGGAATCTGGGTTCTTCAAATCTGGGTTTCATTCAGAGTACATTCTTAAAGGAAACCTATGTTTATAAAATGACACAATCTCTTATAATCCAACTGGGAAAAATATCTTTATACATTTTATTTCAGCTTGCATATGGATCCTTTTTGCTGGCACAAAGTACCAAAATCCATTTCCCATTCCTCTATCAGATGGTCCCAAATGAAAATCAACAGTACAGAGGAGTTGTGCAACTACTTCAGCATTTCAAGTGGACATGGATTGGACTCCTTGCTGTGGATGATGACAAAGGAGACAGGTTTTTACAAAGAGCAGTGCCAGTGCTTTCACAGAATGGCATTTGTTGTACTTTCACTGTCAGAATCCCACAATGGGCATATATAGATGAAATTATTGATTTGGTTTTAAAGCATTGGGGAAGATATAATATAATGACTGAGAAGAAAGTCAATGTATTATTTGTGTATGGAGAGCCACCGTCTTATCAGGCAGTGAGGCTCTTGCTATTTCTAGCACCCTTATTGGGATTTCCACCTCTGCGAAAAGTGTGGGTTGTTACTTCCCACTGGGATTTTGCATCCTTACCTATTGAAAAATTGTGGGATATACAGAGCTTTCATGGTTCCATTTCATTCTCTGTACACTCCAATCAGCCATTAGGATTCCAGGAATTCATTGGTATGATAAGACCTTCCTGGGCCAAAGGAGATGGTTTCATCCAGGACTTTTGGGAACAAGCATTTGGCTGTTCATTAACAAGGAATGACAGGCATGAAGAAAAGGAAATCTGCAGTGGTGAAGAAGAGCTAAAAACCCTCCCTGGAACTTTATTTGAAATGAACATGACTGGCCACAGTTACAATGTCTACAATGCTGTGTATGCGGTAGCACATGTTCTGAATGCTATCTATGGATTCAGCTCCAAACATGGTAGAGGAATACAAGGAGCAAAACAATCATTACTGAATGTGCCACTATGGCAGGTAATAGCACCCTTGTATTTTTTCAAGGTACAATAGCATCTAATTCAAATTTAAAAGGAATTCTTAGACTTCACATCTGGATTAGCACAGCCTGTCACAGTGAGTTGGCACTGGACTGAATGAATTCAGCTAGACTGTATTTAATTTTTTTTTACTAAATCAGGATTTGGCCCATTATAAAGCAGAAAAAAAATCAAACTGTTAACCAAGAAATGCCAAAGAAATTATACAAATATCAAATCATCTGATATAATATCCAAGAAACTGCAGTAGAATCACAGAATCGTAGAACTGGATGGGATTCTATGGCCCATCAGGTCTAACCCACTGCTCAGTGCAGAATCTCCAGATACAGCATGCCCAGTCTCTTTCTGAGAACATCCTGAGAAGAAGGCTCCACCACCTCACTAGGTTCCATTGTAGAACCACTATTACTATCCAAGAGTTCCATCCAACATTCAGTCAGAATCTGCTGTCCTGTTACTTCAAACCGTTAGACTTGGTCCTGCCCTCTAGGGCAGCAGGGAACAAAGTTTCCCCTTCCTTTCTGTAACAGCCCATGAGCCATTTAAAAAGTACACTCATGTCATCTCGCATACTTATTTTCACCAAGCTGAACATGCCCAGCTACTTCAACCTTTCCTCATACATGTTGTTCTCCAAACCTCTTATCATCCTCACTGCTCTGCTCAGAATCTGCATCAAGTTATCTATATCTTTCTTTAAATGAGATTCCTGAAAGTGAAGACACTACATCAGATGAGGCCTGACTAGTACAGAATACAGTGGGACTATTATTTCCCTTGACTTGGAAATTATGCTTCTACTCATGCAGGCTGAAAAAGCATTGATTTTTCCTGCACCTCACTCTGCTGGTTCATATTCAACTTATGATCAACAATGATCCCAAGGTCCTCTTCAGCTATAGTACTGTCTTAATCCATAATTTTGTCTTTGTTTCTGCTGAATTTCATTTTATTCATTTCAGCCCAGTTGTCTTGTGTATCAAGATGCTTTTGAATTATGTTCATGTCTTCCAATGTGTTAGCCACCAAGTTTTCTATCACCTGAAAATTTGATAAGGATTCCGTCTACCCCAACATCTAAATCATTGATAAATATATTGAAGGGCATTAGCCCCAGGACAGAACCCTGCGGAACTCCACTTAAGACCTCCTTTCTAATTTGAAACACATCCACTGATCACATCTCTTTGAGCAGTGTTTTCCAATTCATTTTGGATCCATCTGATGGTGATTGATCTATTCCCTATTTAGTCAGTTTGCTAATCTAATTTTTGACAAGGGAACCTTGTCAAAAAGGCTTTGCTGAAATCTAGATAAATGACGTCCACAGCATTCCCACCATCTTCTAAACTAAGCACCCGATTTTTAAAAAAATTATTTCAGACTAGTTTCTTATTTGACAAACTCACACTAGCTCCTACTAATCACTGCATTGTCATCAAAATACAGACAGACAAACTGCTGTATAATCTGTGCTTATATTTTTCCTAGTATTGAGGTTAGGTTGACATGTCTGTATTTTCCCAGATCTTCTTTTTTTTTGCTTTTTATTTAAATAGAGGAACAATATTTCCTCATTTGCAGTCCTTTGGCTCCTCAAATGTTCTTCAAGATTTCTCAAACATGATAGCAAGTGGTTCTGCAAGTATGTCAGCAAGTTCCTTTAATATTCTAGGATGCAGTTCAGACCTCCAGATTTAAACCCATTTAGTTTCCCTAGATGTTTCTTGAGTAACTCCTCATCAATATTGATTTGAAATCCAAATTCCTTCCCAAGGTCTCTGCTGACTCACAGAAGCACACAACTCTTTTTTCAGGAAAACCGTGAATCAAAACAGGAATTGAGCAGTTCTGCTTTTTCATTGCAATCTGTTAGCGTATTTTTTGGGCAGAGGTCCACCAGGTCCTTTATCACTCCCTTGCTTCAAACATATTTGAATATGTATTAGTGTATAGACATCTAAAGCACTCCTTGTTATCACCTTGTATTTCTGCTGTGGTTTTTACAGCGGCTTCCATTCAGCTTCTCCATTAGAATTCACATCCTTGGATTTACAGCTTGCTTTTGGACAGATGTTTAACCTATCATCTCCAGCCCCCAAGGATTTAGTTTAAAGAACTCTTGATCAGATTTGCCATCCTTTTGTCAAAGTCATTCTTCCCAGTCATCCTGAGTTGTAGTCCACTTGTAGCCAGTGGTCCTTCATCTAACAAGTGAAAACAATGGTCCCAGAAGCCAAGCCGGTCCCATCATCAACATCTGAATAGCCTGCAGTCTTTTCCTGTCCCTGTATGGTCCTCTAACTTTCACTAGCAGAATTGATGAGAATATCATCTTTGCCTCTGAACTCTTACTTTTCCTTCCCAGGTCTTCAAAGTCCAAGGTGATCTAGTCAAAAGTGGCTTTTGCAGTATTGTTGGGTCCCCATGAATTGGAAGAAAGAAGTATTGCTGTGTTTTTGATAAGGTTCAACAATTTGTCAGTAATATCCTGGATATATACACCAGATTTGTCTTGTCCAGTTTGCAGACAGTTCCCTCTGTAGCCTTGAGCCATGAAGCTCCTACCAACAGCACCTTTCTTTTCATCTTGCTGGATTTGCTTCTTGCTGCTGTTCTCCTGCTTGCCCTTCTTACCCTTTATATCCTCAGGAAGGTGTAGGAAGCAAGTGCTTACTTGGAGCAGTTCTGGATCCATTGTGGGTAGTCTGATCCTGATGGTAACTGTCCTCCAGAGTACTCCCTCACTGTTACAGCCTCTTCATTTTCATTGGTGGTTTCTTCCTGTTGGTTCTGTGAGATCAGTCCCCCTCTGTTCTGTCCAGGAAGTCCTTATGTTTTCCAGTGTGTTGAAGAACCTCAGCACATAGCTGCAGTGTGTTGGCCTTCTTTCCAAGAGAGCCACCAGTTTAGTCATTGAGGTTTTCTAGCAAGAAGACAAACATGGCACATATATTCAAATGGTTATTTTTCTACCCTTTTCAGACCACAACAATCCTTATTGATATGATTGTGCATGCTGTAAGGCACATAGCACTAGCCCTCAGAGACTGAGCTCCAAAGACTGAAGCAGCCACTATAGAGTGAGTGGCTGCTTCCTCTGTCCCTAAGCAAATCAGTGACTCAGCAGAAGATCCTCCCTCTTAAATCACATGATCAGAAAGATCTGAGACATGCACTACTGGCCCCCAAAAACTGAATTCCAAAGCTGAGTTAACAGTTATATACAGTAGATCCAGTTGCTGCTACTCCTGCCACAAGAAAGTCAGTGATTCAGCAGAAGTCCCACCTCCTTAGACTGGGTGCTTAGAAACAAACAACCCCCACACATGCCTTAAAAAATAGCAGTGAAAGAATCAAGGATGACCCCCAAAATACAACTCACCTTCTGCTCTCTCCTCAGAGATTTCTCAGTAAGCTAGCTCATTGTTGTCCATTCCAGATCCAGTTTTCTGTTTCCTCATACTTTCTTTCAGTAGAGGTCCACAACTTCTTAAGTGGAAAAACAGTACTTTCAAGACCTAGAACTTGGTATACTCTCTTGTAATATAGGTTCATCGCTATCTAAAAAGCATCTCCTTCAACAACAGTGCTGGAGAGACCGTGTGCTTTAATGCAAATAGAGAATTAGTCACAGGATTTGATGTTACAAACTGGTTGATGTTCCCCAATGGTTCCATGTTTAGAATGAAAGTTGGAAGATGGGATCCTCAGGCTCTTCCAGGTCAAGAGTTAACCATTAACAATGACCAAATTGTGTGGCATGGAAACTTTAATCAGGTGAGCCATAGCCTCTGATGCATGAATATATCAATTCCCCCTCTGTTCAAATGGAAAGGATAACTTTTTAGCTTGTTCCTTTTTCTGCCAAGTGATGCTGGGCAAACTTAGGCCATTTCCAAATGGGGGTAAATCCCCGGTTGGGACGACCGGACACGGAGGTTGTCTACACCGCAGGGTGCACTAGGGCGGTGAAAAAAGGGGAGGTTCTAGACCTCAAACCGCCCTCAAGCAACCACGGGGGTGGTGCTCCGTGTTTTATAAAGACCACTTTTCACTAGCGCGTCCCTGCAGAGCTGCCCGAGGGCAGGTTGCCG
This sequence comes from Iguana delicatissima, assembly GCA_948472985.1. NCBI lineage: Eukaryota > Metazoa > Chordata > Lepidosauria > Squamata > Iguanidae > Iguana > Iguana delicatissima. The sequence goes on along the minus strand of CAOKZL010000703.1, from coordinate 697,126 downwards.
GCTGGCACGCTGCCCCGATTGGCGGAGCACCACCAGCTGCCATTTTGGGTGCTGCCAGACGCCACTGAGCACCGCCGAACACCGCCGACGTTTAGAGCGGCGAACGCGTGCTGCTCCCCGCGGGGACGGAGCCTCCCGCTGCAAGGTAAGCTCCGTCCCCATGTGCGCCGCCCCGTTTCCCCCATTTCGCAGCCCCCCATGTGGAAAGAGCCTTAATTATCAAAATCACCATCCTTGTCATTCTGTATAAAGTTGTATTAAACATGAATGGGCTCAAAGTTTTTTATTTCACCCGTGTTTACTTCCACAGCCCTATAGATGGTCATGTTACTTCTTCTTTTTTTCTTTTTTTTTAACTCATTAGTTCTCTTTAGGCAGGAAAAAAGTTGGGAGGAGACTGCTGCCACCTCCTCTATGCCATTTGTTGTTCACTGGCCAAATTTGGTCATGTATGAAGTTGTGATAGATGATGCCTCTGAGATTGAGAAGCAACTGATTGTGCCAAGAACTGACCCATTGAGTGAGCAAATCAATTTGCAAACACTGGAAGGTCAAGCAGAGACACAGTTGCCCTAGCCAGCTCATGACAGAGAGGGAACCAGCAGTGATTCAGAGGAGTTACAGCCACCAGTGCCCATCAGCTCTCAATCATGAAGAAGGCTGGAACAGACTGCTCAGAGGGAGGCTGCATGGACTAGGTTGAAGAAACAATAACAAGCAGCATCTGTTTACACTGGCTACTTAGGTCTGCCAGTGTGGCTGCTCTTTGCTTGCAACAAATTACTAGCAAACCCTCATGACCTTCATGTCTCCTGCTCCCTGAAACCCCTCAGTGGATCTCTGCCTCCTGAACCTTAGGACTGGACCTTGACCTGGCTCGGCTTGCTTTTTCCTTGTGTTTGGTGTATCTGGACTCTCTCCGCAAGTATTCCCAGCCTCCCTCCTCCCTTGCTGGCCGAAGCACAGCAGAGAGAATCCTGACAGAAGTAATAGAAGAGCATAAGAACCAGTGTGGTGGTGTCAGTATTGGACTATGACACTAAAATACTAGTGTTCAAATACCCGTTCAGCTGTGGAAAATCTGCAGTATGCCCCTGTTATCATTACTGAATTTCAAGACCAATCTGATAAGATTTGCAGCTGTGGATGGAAGACATTGACAACAAAACAGATCATGCCATTTCTGTTGAAATATCCCTGCCTCACTGAAGTTAACTCCGTGGGAGTAAGTTGAGTCTCTGCTGCATGAACCCTCATTAAAATAAGATTTTGATCAGCTTCAATTAAGTTTCCCATTGTTCATGAAATTTGGTGTTTTGTTAGAACAGGTCTCAATTCTTCTCTGCCCCAATCCACATTTAGAAAGAATTCTAGGGTTTGTAGATCTTACCTTATTGCTGAAGCAGACCTAAACAAGTCTTATAAGTATTTTTCCAAATCCAGCTTGGAGAAATTCTCCAGATAACTCTAAAGTCAATCAATCAGTCAATCACTTGGTGTCAATAAATTAGAAAAGAGATTTATCGAGACAAATTCTTCTCTTGTTTATCTTTCCCATCATTCTGGACAGGTGTTGCCCCGTTCAGTCTGCAATGACAACTGCTATCCTGGATTCAGCCAGAAAAAGAAGGAAGGAGAGCCATTTTGCTGTTATGATTGTGTTCCATGTCCAGAAGGGATGATCTCTTCCCAGAAGGGTGAGGCATGATGCTCATAGATATCAAGAAATTCCATAACATAACTACTTTATTTATTTATTTTAAAAAAAAAAATAGAAGTTTATGCCAGATCCTGACAAGTTATTACCAGACCTTATTTAGTTGTTTTTGGGAAGAACAACTACAATGATATTCCATCCCTAACTGAACAGTGGTAGAGTGTTGTTCTAAGGCTCTGACTACAGTGTTCTCCTACAGATGGCATTTGCATGCAATTATATTCATTGGCTGGCATTCTGTTGAGTTAGGCTTATGCATTTTTGACTGTTTGATATTCATTCATCACGGCAGTATAGGATAACATTTCCAGACCCCTCCCACCTGCAAGCTGCTGGGTGACAAACACAAGTGAGAATCCTATTCAACTCCTCATTTGATCACTGCTCTCCAGGGGGAGGGGGCTGAAAACTTCATTCTGCCGCACCCTGTTCATTACCAGAACAGACCTCCAAAGCTTGGTGTGGCTTTAGGTTGTTGAGGTATGTTTAGGGAGTCAGGTGAGGAAACTATATGTAGTTAGATATTCATAACTACATCTGTAATGCAGAAACTTGGCCATGGTTCTTCAAAGTAACAACCTCTATGCAATGCATAGGGCAACCATCTTAATTGGAATATAACCCCTTTCTCAATTTCCTCGTTGCCCAAAGGATTAATGAAAATGTTATATTCTAAGCATGTACTCAAATAATTATCCTGTAGCCATTTACATGTCTTTAAAAAATAAAATAAACAAATAAATAAAATTAAAAAACACAAATGCATACATTATTTTCTTAATTAGACATAAAGCATTTTTAATCCCCTTCTGTATTGGGGTGGACCATAATTCCAAATGTAACTCTACTGAAATGGCCTTTAATTTGCTTTTTGGGGAAAAATACTTCAAGACATACTCCTCTGGTTATTATTTACATTTTTTCCCACCCTTACTCCAATCAGCTCACTGTGGGATGCATAGTTTTCCTCCTCCCCACTTTACAATCAGAATAACCATGTAAGGAGTGGAAAGGACACTTGAAATGTTTTTTTAAATGATCAAAAATGTATTTCTCAAGGATCAGAAAACCCTTGACAAGGAGAATCCTGCATTGTCAAGAATTTTCGTAGTTCAGGTCTTATTCTGAACAAAATTTACTAATGTGTGTTTTTTTTCTGTGTGCATACAGAAACTAGCATTTTTGGCATAGGAAACAGCAACCTATGCACAGAAGTATTATTTTCTGCATAGCAAATGCTGCATTCTGTGTGAAAATAAATCACATATGAATTTCTCTGTAGAACAAATTCCCAGCTTTAGTATTTTTAGTGCAGAAAAGAACAGATCTCTGCAGAAAATGAACAAAAAAACCCATGCATGACTCATTTATAAAATAAGTACTGAACTGCAAAATCTTGATCAGATTTGTCATGTTTTGTGTGTATGGATATATTCTCTTAAGCTGATTTCTAAAGGAGTTTTCCTGCTTGTCATTCTGCTACACCTCTCCTCCCCCCAGCCCCCAACCACGACATGCAAAGCCACTTCAAATCATTGCCCTCTTTGGCTATTCATCCTCATGTTCCCTTGGTTATTTAATAGTGTGAGGAGACATGATGAACCCAGGCAGCATTCAGTTGCAACCATAAGAAAAGAGCCAACATTGCTCTCCCAGATGTCCAAACAGTAGAGGAACAACTACTGTTTGTACCAAGTGACAGAACTGCTACTATTCAATACCCAGATGATCCTCACCTTCTGTTTCCTGTTGGGGAACTGCCTTGCATAGGACAGGTGGAAATAATAGCAAAGTGAAGTTGCATAGATTGAACATTACAGTCCACCCATGTGATGTAGGATCTTGAATAAAAAGTGTTTTTCACAACATAGAAAATATACCTTGTTTCAAAGTTTTGGTAGAAAATGGGAGAATATGTATCTATAGGAGAAGATGCATTGCCTGCATTGTTCTAAGGTTACTGGTTTTATTATTTTTGTTTGCAATTCCCATGGATTTCAAGTGTTTCTACAACTTTATGAAATCCTCTTGATTTTACAGATACAATAAATACTTGCCATCATTAATATTCATCTTTTGTGATTTTTAGAAGTGGATTGGGGATGATTCAATGACAGATTCTTCTAAGTTTGGACCTTAACCTATTGGAACCATACTTAAATAAGTTGCTTGAGTCCTGCAACAAGAACTTTGTAGTCCATCAACCTTGGGTGACTAAAACAAAACAAAACAAGAAGTAGTTTTTCAAAGGTTCAAAAGAACTAGATTTGAGGTTGGAACTACTTGGAACTAGAAAAGGTGAAATGCGTTGCCTCTTTAGCACTTTGGATCAATTAATTAATAACATAAACAATACTTGAACTTTGGGAAAATGTGTGTGCTGAAATTCCAACTTTAAATGAATTGCTCAGTTAAAAACTAAAACCTGAAACGACTTCCCAGTCTCACCTAGAGTAAACCTATTGAATCTTTGAGATTTTTCTACATGTTGATTTATTGCTGTTTTGTGCCTTCAAGTCATTTCTGATTTATGGAGACCCAAAGGAGAACCTATCACAGGATGTGCTTGGCAAGATTTGTTCAGAGAAGGTTTGCCTTTGCATCCTTCCAGTCTGAGAAAGAATGTGATTTGCCAAAGCTCAACCAGTGAGTTTCCAAGGCTGAGTAGGAATTTGAATCATGGTCTTCAGAGTGATAGTCCAATGCTGAAGCTACTACACTGACTCCTAAAATGGTTGTTTGACCGTTCAGGTATTGGTTTAATGACTCTACTCCGGTTCAGATTAAACAATGAGATGCAGGCCAATTTTAATTACATATCCTTCTTTTTATTAACAAATTTTCAATTTAAACTATAACTTAATTTATCTTAATTAGTTAAGTATCACTAGTCATTACGATATCTCTATCCCCATTCTCAGCAGTGACATGAGAAAACAGTATAATGTCTTTTCTTTTTAAACATATTCTTCCAAAAGTGGGGTTGAAGGCATAACAGATTTCATATAGTTCCTGGACCATTATCCCAGAATATAAATGTGACAAGTTCCAAATATATGGATGCAACTATTAAACAAAAAGTGTAGCATTGCTCAGTTTTAAAAATGTCCTGAACAATTAAACAAATGCCCCACCTTTTTTCAGATATGGATTCCTGTGTCCAATGTCCAGAAGATCAACATTCCAACAAGGAACAAACTCAATGCATTCCCAAGCATCTAATTTACCTCTCTTTCAAAGAAGATTTAGGGATCACCTTAGCTATCTTGGCTATCTTTTTCTCTTTCATCACAGCTTTAGTACTTGGAACAGTTTTGAAACATAGGGACACTCCTATAGTCAAAGCCAACAATCAAAATTTCACCTACCTCCTTCTCATCTCACTTCTTCTTTGCTTCCTTTCCTCCTTGCTCTTTATTGGACCACCAAGGAAAGTGACTTGCCTTCTTCGACAAATGTTTTTTGGTATTGTCTTCTCGGTGGCTCTTTCCAGCATTTTGGCAAAAACCATCACTGTGGTTCTGGCATTCATGGCTAACAAACCAGGATCCAGAATGAGAACCTGGTTAGGGAAAGGACTTGCAAAGTCTGTTGTCTTCTCTGGCTCCTTTATTCAAACAGGGATCTGTGGCATTTGGCTGATTATTTCTCCTCCATATCCAGGTGAAGACATGCACTCATTGGCTGGGAGAATTATACTGGAATGTAAAGAGGGCTCAGCAGTTATGTTTTACTTGGTTGTGGGCTATTTGGGTTTCCTGGCCATTGTCGGCTTCCTGGTGGCTTTTCTAGCTAGGAAGTTACCTGACAGTTTCAATGAGGCCAAGTTTATCACTTTCAGCATGCTGGTATTTTGCAGTGTTTGGCTTTCATTTATGCCAACCTACCTCAGCACCAGAGGAAAGTACATGGTGGCTGTGGAGATCTTTTCCATCTTGTCCTCCTGTGCTGGGTTACTGGGTTGTATCTTTTCCCCTAAATGCTACATAATTCTTGTCAGGCCTGAGTTGAACAGCAGGGAGCATCTTATGAAAAGGAAAAGAAATTTAAAAAATACACATTTTGCTTCTTTATAGTCCAGTAAAAAGTAGTAAGGTTCACATTAAAAATATTTGCAACAAAAGGAAGGTGATTGAGAAAGAGATAACATTTAATCCAGCACAGAGCTTGTTAGTTACTAATTCCAAATAATATTAAAAATGAAAGTATCAAAAATGAAAGTGTCACTAGTTTGCATTACAATTGTAAGGTAACAAGAGGTCATTTCATTCCTTTGGCAATATAAATTAACTGTTCAAGTTACTGTTATTATTACTTTAATGAAAGAAGTTCAATTGACTTCAATAATTAATTCCAACTAAAAGCAAATTGGATTAATTCCAACTAAAAGCAAATACAGCCACCATCTTAATTTCTTTCTGTTGATGGCAGCAGAGGAGGAATTTTCTGTCTTTTGCTGATGTATTTATTCTCAGGATGTTCATGGTTAGTGTCTAGAACATTTTTTTTACAAGCTGACAACATCTGGATATTTTATGTATATAGAATTCTGTAGATGAAAAATTCATGATCTTTGAGCTACTGTTTTTTTCTGTGGCACAAGTGATTTGTATTGTAAGTTTAACACCTCATACCTTTAAGCAGTTGCATATCTAGCATAAGCAGCACCTAAGGCAAGCATGAAAGTTGCACTCCTAGATAGGATCTCCATAAACCATAAAGAACCTGAAGGCACACAACAGCAACAGCCATACAGGTCAGTATGAAAATACCTCTCCTGCTATGTTTTAGAAGTACAAAAGTTCTAAACTGAGAACTTCAGCCTTTCTGTTATGCGCTCCCTCCTTGACTTTATTTGTTACTGCATTTTCATTTGTCTATTAAAGGGACAGACGACCATGGCCTTCTGGGAATTTTTGTACTGCAACTTCCTGAGGGATAGTCTGGTTAGAGATGATGGGATTTGTTGGTGGCAAACATGGGCAAGGGCGCATTTCTATCCTACCCAGTTTAAAGCCAGTGTGAGCAAGTCAGGGTCCTCCAGATGTTTTTGCATTGCAACTCTCAGCATTCTTCACCTTTGTAGAACCACCTAGTGTAGCAATTCATTATCCTTTATTGGCCATGCTTTTCTCCCTTCTGGCCTAAAGAGGAGCAAGAGGCAGGCGATGCAGCTGCTCCTGGTTTTCTAAACAGCCTTCTAAACCAGATAAAGGCAAGGATATAGGAAGAGTGCTTCACAGAAGACAGAAAATATCGCAGGTTCGCCATTCAACTCAAGCAGGTGGAATTTGAACTGAGGACCAATGAAAATCTGCATTCCTTCCAGCTGCAGCCAAAGAGGTCTCTCCCCACAAGACAGAGGGAACAAAGGGCAGGCAGGCAATAGGAACAGACTGTTCTCTCTGTGTCTCTTTTTCCTCTTTCAAAGGCTGGGCATGCATGTGGGAAAAAGGGATCAAATCCTGGCCCAGTGTGGATTCCCCCAAAAGGCTGGGGCCACTACTGCTGTGGCTCCTGACCCTGCCCAGAGCTGGTAAAGCATCTTCAAGTCCTCTGAGGTGGCAGTGGTGGCAACTGTCAGAGAACAAAGAGCCAGTGACAGCCAGCCAAAAGGTGTCCCCTCACCACCACTGCATCTCTGGGCTTCAAGTGCTCCCCCGCCTCCTCTCACCTCTCTCCAAGGAAGAAGCCTTCAAGAGACCTCAAAAATCTTTGAAAAAAGAAATAAAAGCAACTTTTTCTGTTCCTTTTGAGAAATGAGAAAGTAAAGATTTTTCCAAACCTCTTTACTGACCAACCATGGGATAAAGAGACCAGATACAGAGAGCTGGGCTCAAAAGAGGCCACTATATTTATCCCAAAACCTCTTAAACCAACTTAAACTAGGAAAGACTGAAGAGGGAGGAGGAGCCTAGCAGAGGATCAGCTGAGGCCTGTCGTCACTCCTAGACTTCCTCCTCAGCCTTACCTTGGGGGAACCTTATCTCTGGCTGGTTCTTTCCTGCCAGGACCCCATCAACGTAGGTGGAGAAAATCTTGCTAAGTTACCCCTTCTCTCGCAGGCCTCCTAACGTTGAGCTAATTAATACTCCTCTGTCACATGAAGGTACTGACATAATGAGTGGATCCCTGAGGAACCCATGTTCTGGGGTAACAAACCAATAGCTGAGTTTCTTCCTATCTCTCCATATACTGGAAAGCAGACCAAGGGAACCCTATCCCCAGGTTGCAAGACTTAAGTGAGAGCAAAGCCCCTGCAGTCCAATCCCAGAGGTAGTCTTCTTCCCCATTGCCCAGGTTTCAGGAACTAAAGAGTCCGTTCCAGAGCCATCCATTTCACCAATAAGCAGATGCAGTGTCAAAGCATATCATGAAAGCTATCTTGTGAGCATGATATGTACAAAAAAGAAATGGCTTTGGTACTTATAGAAATACTTTTAGAAACAACATTCAACCAACACAAATGTGCTAGATACAAACTGGAAGTCACTCTTGCAGAAGATGCATATCAACAATAATCAGACTATCACATTTTCCAGGTAGGAATTCTGCATTTAAATTTGAGTCTTCAACTAAAGTGAAACAGGAGTGATCTGTACTGTTGAGTAATTCCATTTCTGAACAGAAGCAGATTGCACCAACTGGCTGTGTGCCATTTCTTTTTTCTTGCCCTCAAAGAAGGAAACAATTGTAGAATTCAAAATAACTAGCATCACTTTTGTTGGTTGTGATGCATTTTCAGAAATAGTATGCTTGGCAAACAATCATCACCACTATCATTATCTAAATTACTGTTGCTGTTTTTTAAATACTATGGCTTTCCAGAAATCACTAGCAAGATCAACAACCATACCTGAAAAACAGTATAAGAATTGACATGCACATGAGGCCATCATTCATCTATATGATGCTTAATTTCTTTCCTGTAATTTCCCATCACATGGTTCTACCACAGTTTTATTCCCAAGAAGTATAATGTGAGTATACTTCTTCCTTCACCTTCCTCAGTTAAGCTTCCACATCCTTCCTCCTTCCTCTGCAAAAAATGACTCTTATTATGAAATAAGAATTAGAATACAGACCGCGTGCTGTAAAACAATGTGCTTGTCCACTTTAGACCAAATGTTTCGTACCATAGTCATGATGTGTAACCTAATGTCTCGGTTGAGTTATTTTACAATAAATGATAGAAAACCAACTTTCAGTGATTTTCCAAAACTACACACCGCCAATTGATAACAATGCAAACTTACTGTTATTCGCAGCTGTACAGTTAGAAATGAGGATTTCGAAAGGAAAAGAAGAAGCTTATGGGTCTTCATCATTCCAAGAAGAAGAGATGAAGAGATTTAAAAAAGTATGTTGTTCAGCAACACTGATAGACGTGAAGCCATTGTTACTTGAAAAAATACGGTACTGACATTGAGTTGCCTGAATAAAGAAAGCAGTATGTCAGTGCAGGAAAAGTATCTGCCAGAATTCAAAAAAGTCCAAAACATTATGGATTAATATGGCCATCTACAAAGCTGACTGTGGAAACATGAGTATCGATTTTTGGAGACCACTTTTTTTCAACAGGATTCTGTTGGAGGTGGTATTGCTACTCATACTCCTGAGTCATACTGCATGCAGGACACATTTGATTAACTGCACCATATACGACGACCCCTTCCCTATTCGTCATGAATTTTACCAACCTGGAGATTTTGTCATTGGGGGGATTGTTTCTCAGGTCTACTTCTTATCTAACAACCTCTCTTTCAACAAGCAGCCTACAATGACACTGATTGAAGAACCTCTGTAAGAAACAATTTTCTTTCTATCCTATCATTAGGCTTCAAAAGCAAATAATGTACTGATTAGTGTCTTAAAAGTAGTACTGCAGGTTCTTTGGATTTGTCATTCCCTGCACCACTTCCATTATTTTGTTTTTCCAACTGCTGTCTCCTCTCACACTTTGTCTCTGTCTCTAACCTCTCTCAATCATTTCTAATCCTCTAGTATGTGTGTGTATGTGTGCATGTGTGTGTGTGTGTGTGTGTGTGTGTGTGTGTGGTTAATGTCATTTCATTGTATAATATTTTAGAGCTACTGCCAAAGTTCTTTATCTTTACTATTTTCATCTCAGATGTTTTGCTGGCTTATTTCTATGTTATGCAACATCAAAGTCAGGTTTCTTGCGCACATTTTTCTAATTTTCATTTTTATTTTAATCTTTAACAACATTACAAAAATCACACTTGAACACTTTATCAAGTGTGACACTTTTATAAGAGCAAATCCATCATACAAGTATCTGGAGTAATAGTTTTGTTCTGATTTCTTCATACTTTTCATTCAAAAGTGCATTAGGACTATATGCTCTTTTTAAAGTAGCTTGTGAATTAGTCCTCAAGTACTGTAAACTAGTCCAAAGGTACACTTCTCAAATTAGCTGATTTTGCACAGGGTTGTAATGGTGAATTATTCCTCTGACTTCAACTAATATAAATGATCCCGCTTGGTCCAGTTTAATGTCATTTCACATGTTTCACACTGCACTCCAGTAAGTGCAGGCATCAGTTCATTAGACATTAGAATTATCTCTATTTTTTAGTTCTTAGTACTTCCTGGATGTTATACTTGTTCCTTGTATACATTTCTTGAAAGCATACCAATGAGCAATAAGGACCATGAGCGTGTTGGTATTGGTACTATTGCTTGGTTGAACAGTCTTCAACTCTTCTCACAGTTCAGTGCCCAAGAATTACCAGCACATCCTGGCATTGGCATTTGCTATCAAAGAGATCAACAAGGATCCCAAAATCTTATCCAATTATTCTCTTGGATTCCACATCCTCAATAGCTACTACACTGCAAAGATGACATATAAGGCTACCCTGAACCTCCTTTCTATGCAACAGAAGTTTCTGCCCAACTTCAAATGTCACAACCAGAATAATCTTGTAGCGATTATTGGAGGGTGCCTATCTGAAATCTCTGCCAATATAGAAATAATTGCAGAGATTTATAAGACTCCACAGGTAAGCTGCATGCATGAGAGTTTCCCAGGGGTTGGAAAATTTGGTGGATTTTTTGGCTAGCAAGCTGGATAAACAAAAACAAGAAAATAAAACCACCAGATGAATCCACAGTTCATTGTCAATCTGTAGTCAAACAAATCATCACTATGGCTCTTCATAAAGCTAAAGGGAAGTTAATGAAGTAGTGAATGGACTCTTTCTCAGAAGTGCAGGTGGAAAATAAAAGAATTTATAGCTACTCCCAGATGGCCATGAAATTCCAAATTCTCTTTGTAATATGGGAAACTGGACTGAATATGATTAAATGATCTTCATGAGACAAACACAACATTTGCATTAATAACAAGAATATCACAGGTACAGTAAAGGACAGCTGGTTCAGCAGTATGTTTGTGCATATGTGTTCAAGTTACCTGTTGCCTTATGGCAACCCCATGAATGTCATTGGATGTTCTGTGGCAGTGAATACTCAGAGGTGTTTTGCCAGGTCTTTCTTTTGAAATATAGGCCATTTCTGCACGGCCTAATAGAAACGTTGCAGAGCGTCCTCCAGGGAGGACATCTGCACCTGAGAGAGGACTGGGTTGGATCTACTTAACGTAGATCCGCACCTCAGCCCACTCTGGAACAATCCCAAGTGGTTGTCAAGTGCGCTTTTGAAAGACCGCTTAAAACAGGTCTTTCAAAAGAATGGAGCGCGCCATTCCGTGCCCGCTCTCTGGTGCAGATTTGCAGGCTCGCACCAGTGCGAGCCTGCGATCTGCTGGGGGTGGGCTTTAGGCTGGCAAGCTTCAGCAGTTGGTCAAGACCCTCGATCAACTGGAAGCCACCATTTTCGTCCCAGGAGCAGTGCGGAGCAATGAGCACGCACTGCTCCGGAGCAGCGTAGACCAGACCGGGGAGCCAAGAAGTCCGGTAAGCAGTGGCACAGGGCGATTCCGTCGCCCCGTGCGGAAATGGCCATAGTCTACTGCACCTGGTATTCATTGAGAGTCAACCCATCCAAGTACTAACCAGACCTGACCCTATTTAGCTTTCAAGATCAGGCGGGATCTGATGCCTATACTGTATTTAGGCCCCTGGTTCAAGAGGAGATCACAAAAGGATCTCTGCATCCCTGGTGATCACAAGCTTATCAAGAAAACTCAGCTATAAATAAAGATGATCCAGATCCCCTGGTGAGTATAACTCTCAAAGCCAGGTTTTATGGCTATAGACAAATTGAAATTGGTGCTGTAGATGCCAGGGCTATCAAATACACACTCTTTGATGAAACACTGAGCAACTTGACTGTAATATCATACAAGGACTGGGTTCTTGCAGCCTCAGGTGATAGAACTCAATTTTGGGAGAATATTTTTAATCATGAAAACAGTTCCACAGCAGAAGGGTGGTGAAGACTCCCTCTAACAATAGTTCTTCCAGAAAGAAACTGGGAATCTGGATTCTTCAATTCTGGATTTCATTCAAAGTACATCTCTACAGAAAACCCTTGAAATTTATGCTTATACCTTTCAGAGTGACTAGGTTCCATCATTAGAGCATGTGCAGAGTACAAAAGCAAAAAACCCATGCTGGATCATCACCAGTTACCCCAGACTGAAAACATAGTCACACAAAGTGTGTCTAGGCTTGTTTAAAGTTTATTGAAGCATTGCAGGATACATAGTGCTTCAGATAGCGTTTGCCGCATAAAAAGCCAGTAACATGAGCAAAAATAGCAAAACAAACAGAGAACAAAGAAAAGAAGGCTTTCACATGATGTAAGTCTTTTTCCCCTGTGTTAACCACACCCAGACCCTCACTATGTGACATGTTTTCCCACGTTTCAGAGCTTTCCCACAGGACAGGAAAAATACAGCAGATAGCCATTACATCTTTGCACCCTGTACTACCAAGGGCAGTTTGACCTCTTCCTCTTGCCCACAAGAAAAACACCACACTAACAATCAAGCTTAAGCAAAATATGTGACAATATCCTCGAAATCTATGCTTATAAAATGACACTGTCTCTTATAATCCATCCGGAAAAAATCTTCCCATATTTTATTTCAGCTCACATATGGATCCTTTTTGCCACCACAAAGTACCAAAATCCATTTCCCATTCCTTTATCAGATGGTCCCAAATGAAGATCAACAGTATAGAGGAATTGTGCAACTACTTCAGCATTTCAGATGGACATGGGTTGGACTTGTAGCTGCAGATCATGACAAAGGAAACCGGTTTTTACAAAGAGCAGTGCCAGTGCTTTCCCAGAATGGCATTTGTTGTGCCTTCACAGTCAGAATTCCACCATTGACATATATAGATGAAATTATTGATTTGTTTTTAAAGCAGTGGGAAAGCTATAATATTGTGATTGAGAAGAATGCCAATATATTGTTTGTGTATGGGGAGCCACCGTCTTATCAGGCTGTGAGACTCTTGCTGTTTCTAGCACCCTTATTAGGATTGCCACCTCTGGGTAAAGTGTGGATTGTTACATCCCACTGGGATTTTGCATCCTTTTCTGTTGAAAAAATGTGGGATATACAAAGTTTTCATGGTTCCATTTTATTCTCTGTTCATTCTAATAAGCCCTTAGGATTCCAGGAATTCATTGGTATGATAGGGCCTTCCTGGGTGAAAGAAGATGGTTTTATCCAGGACTTTTGGGAGCAAGCATTTGGCTGTTCATTAACAAGAAATAACAGGCACAAAGAAAGGGAAATCTGCAGTGGTGAGGAAGAGCTGAAGACTCTCCCTGGAACTTTATTTGAAATGAGCATGACTGGCCACAGCTACAATATCTACAATGCTGTGTATGCGGTAGCACATGCTCTGAATGCCATCTATGAATTCAGCTCCAAACATGGCAAAGGAGTTAAAGGAGCAAAACAGGCATTACTGAATGTGCCACTATGGCAGGTAATAGCACCCCTTTTTTCTTTGAAGTAGGGTAGTGTCTAGTCCAAATTTAAAAGGAACCCTAACACTTCACATTTGGATGAACAGAGGCAGTCACAGTGATTTGGTTTTAGATAGAAGGAATTCAACTAGACTGTGTTCCTTGGTTTTATTACTAAATCAGGATTTGGCCCAGTATAAAACAGAAAAAAATCAAATAGTTATCAAACACATGCCAAAGAAATGAAAGAAATATTAAATCATCCTGTATAACATCCAAGAAATTGCAGTAGAATCACAGGGTCATGGAGTAGGAAGAGTTCCTATGGACCATGAGGTCCAACCTAGAATTGAGGTTCCCAGAAGTGAACACAGTACTCCGGATGAGGCTTCAACAGCACAGAATATAGTGAGATTATTACTTCCCTTCACTTGGAAATTATGCTTCTATTAATGTAGGCTAAAATAGCATTAACCTTCTTGGCTGCAGCCTCACACTGCTAGTTCATATTCAACTTATCATCAACACTAATCACAAAGTCCTCTTCAGATATTGTATTGATGATCCAATTGCTCCCCCATCCCTTCTATAACTGTGCATTCGGTTTTTGTGACCATACAGTTATGTAGAATTTTGCATTTGTCTCTGTTGGATTTCTTTTTATTAAATCAGCCCAGTTTTCTAGTTAACAAGGTCTATTTGAATTCTGTTCCTGTTTTCTGCTCTATTAGCTACCCCTCCCAATTTTGAATCACCTGAATATTTAATAAGGATTCCTTTCAACCCACCATCTCAAGGCCTTTCTGCTCTACACTGTTATAGTGCTATTTTTTCACTTTCAACATCCTGTCGAATTCTGGGATTTGTAGTGTACTGAGGCCCAAGAGCTCTGTGGTTGAGAATTCTAAATGCCTCTCCCTGAACTGTAAACCTCAGGATTCCATAGGACGTTGAAAGTGGAATAATAGCACTACAACAGTCTAATGCAGAAATGGCCACTCTTTGGCCTGTCTTATAATCATGAATTCTATCATTTGCTGGTCACATTTGCTAGCATCCTAAGGTGTGAATTGCTTTCATTCCTCTCCCCTATTGGTTAAGATCAAGTCCAGGATTGCTGATCCCGTTCTTCCTTCCTCCACCTTTTGAAAGAGGAAAGTATCTGAAAAGCACATCAGGGACTTGTTTGAAAGCCTATACTTAGCAGAGCTAGTCTCCCAGCAGATATCAGGATAACTGAAGTCTCTCATAACTACTAGTTCTTCCTTCTCGAAAATTTCTGAGATTTGTTTCTGAAAAGCATTGTCTACCACCTCTTCTTGGTTTGGTGGCCTGTAGTAAACTCCTAGAACAGTGTTATATTTATTTATTGTTACCCAAATGCTCTCAACTAGTCTAGGTTGATCATTTGCATGGATTTCTATAAAAGTGAATTTCTCTTTGACATATAATGCTACTTCCCCTCTTGTTCTTCTCCATCTATTTTTTTTCTTTTTAAGCAGATTATATCCCTCAGTTGTTATATTCCAGACATGAAAGTGACTGCACCAAGTCCCTACTATACCTTTAAAGTCATATTTACTTTCCTGCAATAGAACTTCAAACTCAACTTCTTTACCTAACTTTGTGTACTGGTGTATAGACATCTAAACCATTGCTTGTTGTCATATTTTATTTCTACTGTGTTTTTTACAATAGCTCTCATTTTCTCCTTTAGCTTCTCCTTTAGAATTCACATTCTTCTGTCTACAACTTGCTTTTGGACAGATATTTAATCTACAGTCTCCAACCCCAAAGAATTTGGTTTAAAAAACTCTTGATCAGTTTTGCCATGCTTTTGCCAAAGCCATTCTTCCCATTCTACATGACTCGAAGTCCATCTGTAGCCAGAAATCCTTCATCTAAGAAGTGAAGATGATGGTCCCAGAAGCCAAGCCTCTCCTATCCATAACATCTGCATATCCTGCAGTATCCTTCCTGTCCTTTTGTGGTCCCCTATCTTTCATTAGTAGAATTGTGGTGAATGCCAGCTTTGCCTCTTAACTCTTCCTTTTCCTTCATGGTCCAAGATGATCTGCTCAAACGTAGATTTTGCAATTTTGTTAGTGCACACATCAATCAAAACAAAGAAATACTGTTCTGTGTTCTTGATAAGCTTCAACAACTTGTCAGTAATATCCTACATACATGCACCAGATTAATCTTCTCCAGCTGACAGATAGTTCTCTCTGTACCCCTCAGCAATGAGACCGCTATCACCAGCACCTTTCTTTTCTTCTTGCTGAATTTGATGGTTAGGTTGGCTTCTTTCTTGGCATGCAGTGCTTTGTGCTGCTGGTCTCCTGCTTGTCCCTTTCCACCACTGTTATCCTTAGGAAGATGTAGGCAGCAATAGCTTACTTGGAGCAGTTCTGAATCCGTTGTGGATGATCTGCTTCTGATGGTGACTGTCTTCCAGGTGTTCCCTCACTGTTACAGCCTCTTCTTTTTTCTTTGTGGTTTCTTCCTGTTGTTTCTGTAGGATCAATTCCTCCTCTGTTCTGTCCAAGAAGTCCTCACATTTTCTGATGTCTTGAAGTGTCTCAACACATAGCTGCTGTGTGTTGACCTTCTTTCCAAGAGAGCAACCAGTTTGCACTTGTAGCAAGTGTAGTCATTGAGCTTTTCTGACAAGAACACAAATATGGCACACACACTTGGGCAGGCAAAAATAATTCCTTCATCCTCACAGCTATTTTTTTCACCCTTTACAGACTGCAACAGTTCTCACTGCTATGACTGTGCTATTATTGGCTTGCACACCTCCCAGATTTGGTTTAATTGGAAAAATATTATTTAATTAGCAAGATATATTAATTGGCATTGATATAAAATAGACCCTGATGTGACTGTAAGGTGAAGCTGGGCAGAGGAAAGACACTGGCTGAACCTGGGTGCTGCAAAGATAAGTCAGGGATCCCCTCTATGTATAGCCAGGTCATTGTCAGAAAGTCACCAGGTAACTCTAGAGATAATAGGCTTAAACTAAACGTAACAATCTTGCTGTCAGACAATACTGATGGTAAGTTTCCGGCAAACCACCGATTGTTTCAATTCTTTTTCCAATTGAAATGTGCACTCCCCCATTGCCCCTCACATGTTCACCATTACAGAGCTATCACAACAGTCATTAACTCTTTGTCACTAGGATCATTAATACAGTCCAGACTTCAGTGTTCACCCTGCAACTTCCATTGTTTACTTGGATGGAGAGCAATTAACACCCTACCCCTCCACTCAGATTTTAGGTATAAAACCCCTCAGTTTTGAGCAGTCAATGAGGTATTTCACTTGCTGAATACCACAATGTCACTTTGATTCCCAAATGAGTACTGTCCTTAGGTGCAAGTCTAAGCCACATTGCTGCTTTCTTTACTTCTCTCCAGACTGGTAATTATCACCTGAAATCCTCAAACTCTGCTATCAACCTTTCTTCTCCTTTCCTTCAGTTATCTCTTATGTGAGTATTTGGCTCTTGTGTGTCTGTGATTGAATCCCCTTCAATAAAAACACATTTTAGTCTTCTTTTGAATCTTGGCTGGTTCTTTATGGCAAAGATCCCACAAACTTTGGTGGAAGATCCCGTTAGCTTACCCCCTCTTGCAGACCTCTTAATTGAACTAATTAATTCCCCACCATCATGTGGAGGTACTAGCATTGTGGGCAGACACCTAAGGCAACCACATTTTGGGGTAACGGTGCACGCCACATGTGCATGCCATAGTCGCCAAAGCTCCAAAGACTGAGGCAGCCTGAGGCAGCCTGAGGTAGCCACTGTAGAGTGAGTGGCTGCTACTTCTGCCCCCAAGAAAGTTAGTGCCTCAGCAGACCTCCAAAACACAGTTAACGTTTTGCTCTCTCCTCAGAGATTCCTCAGTAAGCTAGCCCATAATTGCCCTTTCCAGACCCACTTTTTCCTTTTCTTCATACTTTCTTTCAATATAGAGCCACCACCACTTAAGTGAAAAAATAGTACTTTCAAGACTTATCTCTTCATATATCCTCATTCAATATAGGTTCATCACTTTCTAAGGAGCATCTCATTCAATAACAGTGCTGGAGAGACTGTGCGCTTTGATGAAAATGGAGAGTTAGTCACAGGATTTGATATTACCAACTGGTTGATGTTCCCCAATGGTTCAATGGTAAGAGTGAATGTTGGAAGGTGGGATCCTCAGGCTCCTCCCAGTCAAGAGTTAACTATTAAAGATGACCAAATTGTGTGGCATGGAAGCTTTAATCAGGTGAGACACAGCCATTGATACTTAAGTGGATCAAATGGAAATGATAGTTTTTGGCTTGTCCCTTTTTCTGCCAAATCATAGCGGACAAACTTAATAAACAAAATTACAATTCTTTTTATTCTGCATAAAGTTCTACTAAAAATTAATGGGGTTAAACTTGTTTATTTGCATGTTAGATTTTTGAATTTCTTAATTCTTTTTAGGCAGGAAAAAAGAGAGAAGGACAATCTTGCCTCCTCCTCTGTGACATTTATTGTTTTGTGAATAACAGCAATATATGAAGTGCTACAAGGGATTAAGAGCTGGCGTGGTGGTTTCAGTGTTGAACTAGGACACTTGGACACCAGGGCTTGAATACCCATTCAGCCATGGAAAGTCTTAACATCACCACAGCAGACCCCTGTTATCATTACTGAACCTCAAGACCAATCTGCTACGCTTTGCGGACATGGATGGTATATGTGACAGGTCTAATATATTGTGCCTTTCCTGCTGAAACATCTCTGGTTCTTAAATTCTATGAGAATGTGTTAGTCTGGGATGCATGAACCTGATTTTGATCAGCTAGGATGTGCTTACCCATTGTTCATGAAAAAGAGTATTATGTTAGAACAGGTGGCAATTCTTCTTCACCTCAGTCCAAATCAGCATAGAATTCTGAGATTTGTAGAACTTGCCTTATTGTTTACAGGGTTTGTAGAAGTTACCTTATTTCTTATGTAGTCCTTAACAAATGTCTGAAATTTTATTTCAACACAGCTGGGAGAAATTCATCACATAACTCTATAGCCAATCAATCAATGACTGTCCACTAACTAGAAAAGTAACTAACTAACTAACTAGAAAACCAAGTTCTCCAAGACAAATTATTCTCTTGTTAATCTTTCTCAATGGTTCTGGACAGGTGCTCCCCCGTTCAGCATGCAATGACAACTGCTATCCTGGATTCAGCCGTAAAAAGAAGGAAGGAGAGGCATTTTGCTGTTATGATTGTATTCCATGTCCAGAAGGGATGATCTCTTACCAGAAGGGTGAGGCATGATGCACAGAGATATCAAGAAATGCCATTAAGCAATAAACCAACAAATTCTTTTTTAAAAAAAAAATGGAAGTTTTGCGAGATCCTGACAGGTGATTAGCAGATCTTGTTGAGTTGCTTTTTTAGAAGAATGACTACAATGATATGCTGAAGTCATCCCTAACTTAGCAGTCATAGGCCTTTTCCGCACTTTGTTTTTGCAACGGGGCAGAGCATCCTCCAGCAAGGATGTTTGCACTTGGGGGTCGACTGGGTCTGGACTACTTTCTGTAATTTCGGACTTCAGCCTGCTCCAGAATGACCAGAAGTGATCACTCGCTGTGCTATTGAAAGACCACTTAAAACAGGTCTTTCAACAGCGTGGCGCGCCCCACTCCATGACTGTCCTCTAGTGTAGATTTGCAGGCTCGCACCAGCGCGAGCCTGCAGCTATTCCAGGGGCAGGCTTTAGGCCTCCACCAACTGGAAGCCGCCATTTTCGTCCCCAGAGCAGTGTGTAGCGCAGCCACGCACTGCTCCGGATCAGCCTGGATCCTCCGAGGGAGCGCGCCAGTCCAGTAAGTAACAGAACAGAGTGTTTTCTTCGCCAAGTGCGAAAAAGCCCATAGAGTGTTGTTCTAGGGCCCTGTACAGATGTTCTCCAATGGATGACATTTGCAAGCAATTATTTTTATTGGCAGGCATTCTATTGAGTAAGACCAATGTATCCTGTTTGATATTTATGTTTGCAATCATGACAATATTGTTGCAATTGCAAATGCCACCCCAACTTTATTCACAGAGGGTTTGCCTTTGCCTTCCTTCCAAGCTGAGAGAATGTGGTTTGCCCAAGGTCACCCAGAGACTTTCCAAGGCTGAACAGGAATTGGAATCATGGCCTACAGAGTGATAGTCTAATATTCCAACCACTATGCTATATTGACTCTTACAATAGTTGTTTGACCATTCAGTTATTGGTTCAATGGATCTACTCTGGTTCAGATTAACCAGTGGAATTCAGGACAGTTTTAATTATACTTCCTTCCTTTCCATAGCAAAATTTTCAACTTAAATCATAAACCAATTTATTTTAGCTCGTTATCACTGGTCACTACTATATCTCTGTCCCTATTCTCAGCAGTAAGTTGAGAAAACAGTGTAATGTCTTTTCTTTTTAAACATATTTCTGCAAAAGTGGGGGAACATAAAAAATTTCACATAGTTCCTGGCCCATTATCCCAGAATATAAGTGTGTCAAATTCCAAATACATGAATATGACTATTAAACAAAAAACAGGACTATTGTTCAGTCTTTTAAATGTCTTGAACTGCTAAACAAATCTCTTTTTTTCAGACATGGATTCCTGTGTTCAGTGTTCAGAAGATCAACATTCCAACAAGGAACAAACTCAATGCATTCCCAAGCATCTAACTTACCTCTCTTTCAAAGAAGATTTAGGGATCACCTTAGCTACCTTGGCTATTTCTTTCTCTTTAATCACAGCTTTAGTACTTGGAATCGTTTTGAAATATAAGGACACTCCTATAGTCAAAGCCAACAATCGAAGTTTCACCTACCTCCTTCTCATCTCACTTCTTCTTTGCTTCCTTTGCTCCTTGCTCTTTATTGGACCACCAAGGAAGGAGACTTGCTTTCTTCGACAAGTTTTGTTTAGTATAGTCTTTTCAGTGGCTCTTTCCAGCATTTTGGCAAAAACCATCATTGTGGTTTTGGCCTTCCTGGCTAACAAACCAGGATCCAGAATGAGGACTTGGTTAGGGAAAGGACTGGCAAAGTCTGTTGTCTTCTCTGGCTCTTTTATTCAAGCAGGCATCTGTAGCATTTGGCTGATTATTTCTCCTCCATTCCCAGGTGTAGACATGCACTCATTGGCTGGGAGAATTATACTGGAATGTAAAGAGGGCTCAGCAGTTATGTTTTACTTGGCTTTGGGCTACTTGGGTTTCCTGGCCATTGTTAGCTTCCTAGCAGCTTTTCTAGCTAGGAAGTTACCTGATAGTTTCAATGAGGCCAAATTTATCACGTTCAGCATGCTGGTATTTTGCAGTGTTTGGCTGTCATTTATACCAACCTATCTCAGCACCAGAGGAAAGTACATGGTGGCTGTGGAGATCTTTTCCATCTTGTCCTCCTGTGCTGGGTTACTGGGTTGTATCTTTTTCCCTAAATGCTACATTATTCTAGTCAGGCCTCAGGTGAACAGCAGGGAACACATCATGAAAAGAAAAAGAAATTGAAAGAATAAGCATTTATAGTCTGGTAAAAAAAAACTGGATTCAAGTTAAAAATATTTACAATGAAAGGGAAAATGTCTGAAAAAGAGAGACCAATTAAGCTAACGCAGAGCTTGCAAGTTACTAGTTCCAAATAATATTAACTGTATGTAACCATTTTTCTCAATAATTAAGGTATCATTAGTTTACTTTACAACTGTAATATAACAAGAGGTAATTTCATTCCTTTGTCAATGCAAATTTACTATTCAAGTTACCTTTATTTTGACTTTCTAGAGAGAAGTCCAATTGACTTCAGTGTGAATTGATTCTGACTAAAAGCATATACACTCACCATCTTGATTTCTTGCTGTTGGTGGAAGTGGATGAGGAATTTTCTGTCTTTTGCTGATGCATTTATTCTCAGAATGTTCATGGTTAGCATCTAAAACATTTATTTTTAAAAAAATCTGTGAACATCAGGACATTTTATGTATATAGAATTCTGTAGATGGTAAATTCACAGTCTTTGAGCTACTGCTTTTTCTGAGGCACAAGAGGTTTGTATGGTAAATTTAACATTTCATATCTTTTTTAAAAAACCTTGTAAATTGCTCTATCTTGGGTAAAGTTGTTAGGGCTGATAGAACTGGGTCTGGTCATGGTATTATTAAAACTATTGATTTTTAAATAAAATTCTACTCTTTGTTTGTTGTTTGCCATTCAATTTTCTCATGATATTTTCCTTGATTTTTTTTTTATTATTTCCAAATTGCTTGGCCCTTTAACGCTGTATTCCTCTCAGAGATCTTTGGCCTCTTACTTACTTCACCAACTGTTTCTTCCCTTGATCCCACTATCCAACATTACCTTCCCAGAGTGTTTCCCTCTAAGATGTAACTGTCTATTAAAAGAGGAGGGTTCCCATAGTTCTCATAAACTATTCAAATTATTAAGCCAACAACATGTAGCATCCAGATTTTGGGGGAAGGGGTTAAAAAAAAGGACCAAAAGCAACTTTTCCTGTTACTTTTGAGAAATGAGAAAGGTAAAGATTTCTCTAAACCTCTTTGCTGACCAACCAGTGGATAAAGAGGCCAGACACAAAGAGCTAAATTTTAAAAAACCCACTTTATTTAACCCCAAACCTCTTGAAACCAACTTGAACCAGGAAGGATGCAAGAGGGGGGGGAAACGTAGTATGGGATCAGCTAAGGCTCAACTTCTTTCTCAGCCTTAACCCAGGGGAACTATTTGAGAACTGAGGGGTTCTCAATAGCTAGATTACTTCCCCTCTGACCATATACTGGAGGGCAAACCCAAGGAACCCTATACCCAAGTTGTAGGACTTAAGTGAGGGTAAAGTTCCTGCAGGCCAGCTTCAGGGTAGTCTCCTTCCACACTCACCTGGCTTCAGGGCCTAAACATGCAGTACCAGAACCCTCCATTTCACCAATGGCTAGGTATGTGATGGGCATGACATGTGCAAAGAAAGGATTGCTTTGGTACCTACTTGATTCAAAAATTGATATCACAAAATGTCTAGGTGGGCATGAAAGGTGTTAATAGGACAGACAAGTGATAATATTGCACTGTCTATCTTGGCCTGACATTTCAGGAGATATATGCCATTTCTGCATGATGACGCTCTTCCACGTCATCTTGCTGCAGTCCTGGGTCCAGAAGGGAGCATGTCAGCAATGCTCCCCCTCTGCACCCACTCAGTCCATGCGGAAGAGAACACAATGGCATCACGTCTTCCTTCCTCAGTGCAGCCAGGCTTTTTCCATTGCTGCGCTATGGAAGGAAGCATCGCCAATATGCTTCCGCATGGCCAGAAGTGATGTGAGAGTCATGCGATCACAGATGCAAAATGGATTTTTTCCATTTTGTGAAAACTGCGCAAGCATGAGGCTCCACAACAGGATGGCAGCGGGACAGTGATGATGTCATGCAGAAGTGCGACCTCCCTACCACTGCCAACCTGTGGCAGAAACGAGACAGCGACATCATGCAGAAAGGGCCATAGACGTGACCCCACTACTTTTCCTATGGAAATCTAGCTCTGGAGACACATGACAGGGAGTTTCCTAACATTTTTGTTTTCATTTTCTAGAAGAAAAGGTGACCTTAGTCCATTGTGATAGAGTTCCTTTGCTTAGATTTTTTAAAAAATGGAAACAATATATCCACTCTATCACACCTTGGACTTAGTCCAAGTCTAGAAGTTGTGCCCAAAGGCCTATTAATGTCCTCTACAGTTCTCCCTGGCACTTTGTGGAATCTGGTTCCAACAGGTGGAGGAGTGAGTCTTCCCTGCTGCGAATTCTGATGTATCTGTTCCTTTGTCTAGTTATGATCACCTTCAAATCTGTTCTGAGGGTGGCCTTGATCATCTATCATGGGGCAGAGAGGGAAGATTTAAAAACTCCTCCCAGATAGTCACCTCAGTTTGCTGCTTTGATCAAGAAACTTGAGCAGCAAATAAGAGAGAGAGTCTCTGAGGTTTTAGCCCTGTGAATTTGAAAACATTCTCTTTCAGTAGGTACAGAATTCCAAGATTTGTGGTGTCCCATTTGCTCACTATGGCTCATGTGTTACCTTATCTCACAACCCCTCATCCTGCGAGACAGTAAAATTGGCAAGATACATTTTTCATATAAAACTGAGTGCTTATGACTAAAAACATGTTAGATAGGGCACTGGCTGCAAGCATGGGCTAAGTCACGATGACTTCAGACATGGACAGGTCATAAGTTCTAGAGTATAAGACAGAAAGCCCGATGCTAATGGGTTTGGGATAATCCTCTCAACAACCTGACAGTAATTCCCCCAAATTCTAAGGAGATGCTGGTATTGTGGGTGAACCACAAAGTCTCTTACCTCTTGGGGTAACACATGTTAGCTCTTCATCAATGCTCTTCTACCAGAAAACCTTGTCAAGTCCCTGATAATCAGAACACTGAGCTATATAGCCCCTATGTAGGAAGACTTGGATCTAGAAAATTCTGTTGGTGATCTTGGTCTAAACCCATCAAATTATACAGTATCACAATTTATATTGCATTGTTTGATACCTTTCTCCTTTTTTTCTGTACATAAAACCCAATATGTCATAAATAAATGCTTTTAGAAGCAATACTCAACCAGCATAAATGGGCCAAACATAAGCTGGAAGTGATCTCACAAAGAAGATGCATATCAGCATAAATCAGACTGAGTATCAAATTCTCCATTCTCCAAATTCTGCATTTAAATTTGAGTCATCAATTTCAATTAAGTATAAGTGACCTGTACTTCAGATCAATTTAAGTTCTGGACAGAAGCTGTCTGTACAAACTGGCTGTGTGCCATTTATTTTTTCTTTCCCTCATTGAAGGAAACAATTGTAGGATGCAAGATACTAGCATCAGTTTTGTTATTTGTGATGCAGTTTCAAAAACAAACATGTTGGATAAAAATGTGGTGACATTTGCCCCAGTGGAAAATACATTTGATGAGCATGTGGAACACCCGGGAAATGACTAAGCAAGTGATGACACATTCCCTAGGGGACATGTAGTAAGGGCTGAATCATGATACTGAAATCATGGCAAAGGGTTGCATCATGCTAAAAGCCCTGGCTGACGACCTGTCAGCAGGTGCGTATAAAAGAGGAGCAGGATTGCTTGCGCTCTCTCTCTGACTCCGAAACTCTGACCCTGAAACTCTGATTCTGAATCTCTGACTCTGCTTGATGTGTCTGCACGAATCTCTGCCTGTGGATCTGCGTATCCTATACATAGATGTAAATATTGCAACTGTGAAGATTAAAGCCTCCAGGTATTTTGGATGACAAACACTGTGTCTGTGAGTAACTAACCAGTGGGTAGAAGGGTCAGAGCAATAATGTACCTGTTGCTGTAGTTGTACTTTGCTGCACATGCTTTTTGCTGTTTGGAAACTCTGCTGTTTATGATTGCCTCTGAGGCACTATGTCCAGAGAGCATCGGTTCCGGAGATAATTTTGTGCTAGTGCTGTAAATCATCTCTCGTCATTACAGGCTTAGCAAGCAATCATCACATCTATCATTATGTAAATTACTGGTTTCTTTCTTCTCTATTTTTTTTTTTTTATCACAAAGGCTTTCTGGAGATCACTAGCAAAATCAACAACCATATCTGCAAAAAGGTATAAGAACTAACAGGTTAAACAAAGAAACCACAATTAGAACTTGAGCAAAACATGATCCTGTCATTCATATGTATGATACTTAATTTCTTTCTTGTATTTTCCCATCACATATTTCTATCACAATCTTTAATTACAAAAAGTATAATGTAAGCATGGTTCTTCCACTTCCTTTCTCCTTCATCAGTTAATCTTCCACTTCTGTCTTTCTTACTCTATTAAAAAAAATTCTCTTATTAAGAAATTATGAATTATAATACATACTACTTACAGTAAAAAAATGTACTTGTCTACTTTTGATGTTTTGTACCATAGTAATGCTGTGTAAGCTAACATCTTGTCCCAGTTCATCATCACTTTCTTCTTTGAGTTTTTTAAAATTCTACAATAAATGATGGAAAACCAACTTTCAGTGAATTTCCAAAGTTACGCATCCCCCATACTTGTCTCCTAACGATGTAAACCGACTGTTATTTGCAGCTGAACTGCTATAGATGAGGATTTCAAAGGAAAAGAAGAAGCTTATGGGTCTTGTTCAGTCCAAGAGGAAGAGATTAAGAGATAAAGAAACTGTGTTATTTAGGAATACTGATCGACATGGAGCCATTGCTGTCTAAAAAAAATATGATACTAATATCCAATTGCCTGAACAGGGCAAGCAGTATGTCAGTGCAGCAAGAGTGTCTGCCATAATTCAAAAAAGGTTAGAACATAACTGATAATATGCCCACATACATGCAAAGTTGACCATGGAAACATGGGTATCAATTTTTGGAGAACACATTTTTTCAACAGGATTATGTTGGAGGTGGTACTGTTACTTGTACTACTGAGTCATCCTGCCTGCAAGATACATTCTATTAACTGCACCATATATAATGATCCCTTCCCTGTTCATCATGAATTTTACCAGCCTGGAGAATTTGTCATTGGTGGAATTGTTTCTCAGGTCTTCTTCTTGTCTAACAACCTCTCTTTCATGGAACAACCTGCAACAATGTTGATTGATGAACCACTGTAAGAAATATTTTTTCCTCTCTGTCTTATTTCTAGGCTTTAATAGCTATTAGTGTACTGATTAGTGTGTTAAAAGAAGCATTCCAGGCTCTTTGGGCTTGTCATTCCCTCCACCACTTCCATTATTTTTCTTTTCCATCCCTTATTCCATCTCATATTTTGTCTCAGTCCCTAACCTCTCTTAATCACTTCCTATTTTCTGGTGTGTGGGTGTTTGGGTGTGTTTTAATTGTCACTTCATGCTATAATACATTAGAGTTACTGCTATATCTCATTTACCCTCTAGTTTTCATCTCTCACACTTTCTTGGCCCATTTCTGCATTATGCAACATCAGTCAGGTTTAATGCTCACACTTAGAGAATATTTGAACATATAGTCAAATCTGACACTTTTACAAGAGCAAAGATACATTGCCTAGCAAAAGGTCCTGATTAGCAAGGCAACATGAGGAAGGATTTAGAAAAGAAAATGTTTATTTCTGCAGCAGAAATAGGTCAACATTTTGTGGAGGTCCAAAGTGAGGCAAAGCACATTTCCCAGCGCCTACCCTATATATGTTAAACAAGTGGATTTCCTCATATAAACATTCAGAAAACCATTAGCAGTTCAAAGAACATCTTCTTTCTCTGGCCTCTATCAACTTTAAACTGTCTCAATCCACTCATCATTTTCAGATAGCATGTGATAATACAAGAACTTAAGTTTTTTATTGCTTCAGAGAATCTCAAACCTTAAACAAGGAATATAAATGGTCCAGTCTGGTCCAGCTTCATGTCATTTGACATTTCATACTGCACTCCAGTAAGTGTAGGCATCAGTTTATTGACATCAGAATAATCTCAAATTTTTAGTTCTTAGTACATCTTGGCTGTTACACTTGTTTCTTGTATACTTGTTTTCAAAGCATACCGATAAACAATAATGGCCATAAGTGTGTTGGTATTGGTACCATTACTTGGTTGAACAGTCTGCAACTCTTCTCACAGTTCAGTGCCCAAGAATTACCAGCACATTCTGGCTTTGGCATTTGCTATCAAAGAGATCAACAAGGATCCCAAAATCTTATCCAATTTTTCTCTGGGATTCCACATCCTCAATAGCTACTACACTGCAAAGATGACCTATAAAGCCACACTGAGTCTCCTTTCCATGCAACAGAAGTTCCTCCCTAACTTCAAATGTCAAAACCAGAACAATCTCATAGCGATTATTGGAGGGTGCCTATCTGAAATCTCTGCCAATATAGAGATAATCGCAGAGATTTATAAGACTCCACAGGTAAGCTGTATGTATGAGGGCTTCCCAAGGGTTGGAAACTTTGGGGCATTTTGTCTTGCAACCTGATTAAACACGAGCAAGACAACAAAACCACAGTTCATTGCCAATCTGTAGTCAAACTAATCATCACTATGGCTCTTCATGAAAGTAAAGGAAAGTTAATGAAGAAGTAAAGGGACTCTTTATCAGAAATGCAGGTGGAAAGTAAAAAAAAACATGGCTACTCATCCAGATGGCAGTAAAATTCCAGATTATTTTTGTAGTATGGGAAACTGGACTGAATATAATTAAATGATATTCATGAGATAAACACAAAGTTTCCATTAGTACAACGAATAGCACAGGTGTAGCAAGGAAACAGCTGGTTTAGGAGTGTGTCTGTACATGCCTTCAAGTCACCTATCAACTTATGGTAAACCCATGCATTTCATAAGGTTTTCTTGGTCAAAGAATACTGCTAGCTCCTACCTCTGAAATATATCTTACAGTATGTGGTATTCATTGGTAGTCAACCATTCAAGTACTAACCAGGGCTGACCCTGTTTAGCTTCCAAGATAGAGGCCATTTCTGCACTAGACTGTTACAGTGCTATTATTCTACTTCCAACAACCTATGGAATCCGGCAATTTGCAGTTTAGGGAGGGGCCTTTGAAATGGCCTGGGTATTTAGGTCCCTATTCAAGAGGAGGATATCACAAAAGGAACTCTGCATCCATGTTGATCACAAGCTCATCAAGAAAACTTGGTGTAACTCAGCTGTAAATAAAAGTGATCCAAATCCCCCAGTGAGTATTACTCTCAAAGCCAAGCTTTATGGCTATAGACAAATTCAAGTTCATTCTAGAGAGACCAGGTCTATCAAATCCAAATCCTCTCAGGAAACACTGAGCAACCTGACAGTAATATCATGAGAAGAAGACAAGGACCATTTCTGCACTACACTGTTCCAGTGCTATTATTCCACTTTCAACATCTTGTGGAATTCTGGGGTTTGTAGTTTACTGAGGCCAAAGAGCTCCTCCATAAACTGTAAACCCCAGGATTAGGATGTTGAAAGTGGAATAATAGCACTAGAACAGTGTAGTGCAGAAATGGCCAAGGATTGAGTTCCAGCAGCCTAAGATAGCAGAACTCAATTTTGGGGAAATGTTTGTAATTGTGACAATTGTTCTATGGCAGCAACATAGTGGAGGCTCTCCATAACAATAGGTCTTCCAGAAAGAGACTGGGAATCTGGATTCTCCAATTCTGGATTTCATTCAAGATACATCTTTACAGGAAACCTTTGAAATCAATGCTTATAAAATGACACAGTGTCTTATAATCCATCTGGAAAAAATCTTTATGCATTCTATTTCAGTTCACATATGGATCCTTTTTGCCACCACAAAGTACCAAAATCCATTTCCCATTCCTCTACCAGATGGTCCCAAATGAAGAACAACAATACAAAGGAGTTGTGCGACTGCTTCAGCATTTCAAATGGACATGGGTTGGACTCTTAGCTGTGGATGATGACAAAGGAGACAGATTTTTACAAACAACAGTGCCAATGCTTTCTCAAAATGGCATCTGTTGTGCTTTCACTGTCAGAATTCCACAATGGGCATATGTAGATGAAATTATTGATTCACTTTTAAAACAGTGGGGAAACTATCAAATTATTATTGAGAAGAAAACCAATGTAATTTTTGTGTATGGGGAACCACCGTCTTATCAGGCTTTGAGACTCTTGCAATTTCTAGTACCCTTTTTGGGATCTCCACCTCTGAGTAAAGTGTGGATTGTTACATCCCACTGGGATTTTGCATCCTTATCTATTCAAAAGATGTGGGATATAGAAAGCTTTCACGGTACCATTTTATTCTCTGTTCACTCTAATCAGCCATTAGGATTCTGGGAATTCACTGATATGATAAGACCTTCCTGGGCCAAAGGAGATGGTTTCATCCAGGACTTTTGGGAACAAGCATTTGGATGTTCTTTAACAGGAAATAGCAGGCACAAAGAAAGGGAAATCTGCAGTGGTGAGGAAGAGCTGAAGACTCTCCCTGGAACTTTATTTGAAATGAACATAACTGGCCACAGTTACAATGTCTACAACGCTGTGTATGCTGTAGCACATGCTCTGAATGCCATCTATGAATTCAGCTCCAAATACGGCAGAGGGATAAAAAGAGCAAAAAAGGCATTATTGAATGTGCCACTATGGCAGGTAATAACACTCTTTTTTTTCAAAGTAGGATAGTGTCTAATTCAAATCCTATGGGCTATCAGGTCCAACCCCCTGACCAGTACAAAATCTCCAGCTAGAGCATACCCAGCCATTTTTTGAGAACATCCAGAGGAGGAGACTCCACCATCTCACTAGGTTCCATTGCAGAACCACTATTACCATCCAGATATTCCATCCAATGTTCAGTTGAAATCTGCTGTCCTGTAACTCTAAACCATTAGACCTGGTCTTACCATGTAGCGCAGCAGAGAACAAACCTGCCCATTCCTTTTTGTGACAGCACTTGAAGTGTTTAAAGAGTACACTCATGCCACCCCTCAGTCTTCTTTTCACCAAGCTGAACATGCCCAGTGTATGCTAAAATTGCATTTACCTTCTTTGCTGCACCTCACACTTCTGGTTTATATTCAATTTATCATCAACAATGATCCCAGGGTCCTGTTCAGCTACAATACTTCCTTAATGTATAATTTTGTCTTTGGCCCCTTCTGCACCATACCCTACCAGCACATTCTTCCATTAAAATCCCAACGTTGCTATTTGTGTGATGCTGTCAGGTTAGGAAGACTCTCTTCTGCACCCTTCCACCCTAAGGGGATGAGTAGCTGTATTGCCACCTGTGTTCCTTCTGCATTACAGAGTCCTTGACCACTCCCTTTCCCTGCTTTGACCCTGCCCCACCATTCCAGATTTGTTGGGGGTTTGTTTGCTTTGGGTTGGGTTGGGTTGGGTTGGGTTGGGTGGGGTTGGGCTGGGGGTTTTTGGAAGCTGTACTAATGCAGCAAGGTTGTAATGGCATGACATACCAGTACACTATTGCACTTTTGCACTATAATGCTCAAAAATATATTTAAAAAAAATTTAACTCAAAGGAAAAAATTCAGAGAGATAATAGAAAGTTATCATGCCACAGGAGTTGCTGAGGGAGGGATAAGCTGAGCATACCCACACACTACCCAATCCTGAATCTGGGAGGACAGGAAGTGCTATTATGGTACCGCACTGAGCCAGCTGATGGGATCGAAGTGCTAAAGGAGGTTCTTAAAGGATTTTTTCTGGAAATAGAGTAAGGTGGTTTGGTGATGCTTAGGGACAACATAGCAGCTGGATAGCAATAATACTGTGCAGTAGCACAGCTCCTGGACTGGAAACAACCCACTGGTGTTGCATCATAGCCACATTGTGCAGAAATGGCCTTTGTCTCTATTGAATTTCATTTTATTAATTTCAGCCCAGTTTTCTAGTTTATCAAGGGGCTTTTGAATTATGTCCATATCTTCTAATGTGTTAGCTACACTTCCCAGTTTTCTATCACCTAAACATTTGATGAGGATTCTCTCCACCCCATCATCTAAATCATTGATAAAAATGTTGAAAAATGTTAGCCTCAGGACAGAGTCCTACAGCATTCTATTCGAGACCTCCTTCCAATTTGAAGCACATGCACTGATCACAACTCTTTGAGCAAGGTTTTCCAATCAATTATGAGTCTATCTGATGGTGTTTCATCTATCCTATATTTATTCAGTTTGCTACTCAAAATATCATATGGGGGACCTTATCAAAGGTTTTGCTGAAATCCAGATAAATGACATCCACAGCATCCCCACCATCTACTAAACAAATCACCTGATCAAAAAAAAAGGTAAAAGAGAAGTTTGGCAGGATTTTTTTCTTGACAAACTCATGTTGGCTCCTACTTATTACTGTATTGTTAGAAAGATAACTGGGAAAATTCCTGTATAATCCATTCCTATGTCTTTCCTGGTATTGAGGTTAGACTGGCTGGTCTGTAACTTCCTGAAGCTTTCTTTTTGACTTTTTTGAGGAGAGGGACGATGTTTGCTCATTTGCAGTCCTTTCGCACTTCTACTGTTCTCCCTGATTTCTCAAAGCATGTGATTCTGCAAGTTCCTTCAGTACTCTGGGATGCAGTTCACACATTTAGGTTAACTAGATGGTTCTTGAGTAATTCCTTATCAATCTTGATTTGCAATCCAGATTCCTTGCCAAGATCTCTGCTGATGCATGGATGATCACAGCCTTCTTTTCAGGAAAAACTGAAGCAAAGTAGATACTGAGCAGTTCTGCCTTTTCATTGTGATCTGTTAGCATTTTATCACATTTGCTAGACAGAAGTCATACTGTTTCCTTCATCCATCTATTGTTTCAAACATATAGGGGGAAAAATCACTTTTTGTTACTCCTTGCTTTCCTACCCAGCTTCTGTTCATTTTGAGTTTTAGCTTTTCTTATACCATTCATAGCTGTAAGCTTGTGTTACACATCTATATTCTTCCCTGGTAACTCATCCTTCTTTCCATCCTTTATGCATGCTCTTTTTACTTCCTTCTTGATGTCTGTACAAGTGAATTTGACATGTAATGCTCCTTCCCCACTTTTAATTCTCCATCTATTCTTTTGCAACAGATGATATCCCTCAGTTTTTATATTCCAATCATGGGAGTTGTTGCACCAATTTTCTGTTATACCCAGAATGTCATACTTACCTTCCTGCAATAGAATGTCAAACTCATCTTCCTTGTTTCCCAGACTTTGTGTATTGGTGTATAGACATTGAAAGCATTGCCTGTTGTCATCTTTTATTTATAACGGGGGTTTTTTTGTTTTTTTTTTACAGTGGCTCCTATTCTCTCCTTCAGCTTCCCCTTTAAATTTTTTTTTTTTTACAGCTTTCTTTTGGACAGATATTTAACCTATCATCTCTAACCACCAAGGATTTGGTTTAAAAAACTCTTGATCAGATTTGCCATGTTTTTATCAAAGCCATTCATCCCAGTCGTCATGAGTGTAGTCCATCTGTAGCCAGTAGTCCTTCATCTAAGAAGTGAAGACGATGGGCCCGGAAGCCAAAACCTCTGCCATGAACAACATGTACAGTTCTCCCTCCACATTCACGGGTTTCCCCCTCATGGTTTTGATTATTCGCAATGCCTTGCCTCCTCCCCATTCTCCCCCTCCCATTCCCTGGCAGGGAGGTGTGTGCAGGAGAGTGAAGGGGAGGAAAAATGGTTTCTTCCCCTCGCAATCTCTGCCAGCCACTGTGGGCATGATTGCCCCAGCAGGGAGGGGGGTGGGAGGGTGAAGGGGAGATCAGATCTTTTCCTCCTGGTGGCCATCTCCCTCCTCCCCCACTGCAGACACGATCACCCCAGTGATGGGGGGGTGGTGAGCAGGGAGGAAAAGATCTTTTCTTCCCCCCTTGCCATCTGCCCGCCTGCAGCTCTCAGAGGGATTGCCCCAGCAGCAGCAGGGGGAAATGCAAGCAGAAGGAAAAGATCTTTTCCTTCCTGCTCGCCATTTGCCCACCCGGAGCAATCACCCCAGCAGCAGCAAGGGGGTGATGAGATCTTTCCTCCCTGCTTGCCATCTGCCTTCCCACAGCTCCTGGAGGGATCACCCCAGCAGGTGGGTGGGAGTGGCGAGCAGGAGGAAAAGATCTTTTACTCCCCGCTTGCTATCTGCTCGCCCACAGTTCCCAGAGGGATCACCCCAGCAGTGGCAGGGAGGGAGATGGCAAGGCCTACTCGCCATCTGCCCAGCCAAGCTGCCACCCCAGCAGTGGCAGGAAAAAGATAGCAAGCGGGGACAAAAAGTTATTTTCCTCCTGCTCACCATCTGCCTGCCCACAGCTCCAGTGCAATCGCCTCAGTGGCGAGGGGGGTGGTGAAAGGGAGGAAAGATTTTTTTTCTCACCTTCCCATCTCCTGCCCACTGATGGTGATGGCTGGTGTGACCGTGTGGGAAGCAGCCTGCAGCAGAGTGCAGGGAAGGAGGAGTGCCGGGGGGGAGTTATTCATAGTTATTTCACTTTCGTGGGGGTTGTCTGTACCTATCCCCCACGAATGTGAAGGGCCTGCTGTACATAGCCTTCAGTATCTTCCTGTCTCTGCGTGGTCCTCTATCTTTCACTAGTAGAATTGGGGAGAGTATCGGCTTTGCCTCTCAATTCTTCCTTTTCCTGACCAGGGCTTCATAGTCCAAGGTGATCTGCTCAAATGTGGCTTTTGCACTGTTGTTGGTGTCCACGTGAATCAAAAGAAAAAGATACTGCTCTGTGTTTTTGATAAGCTTCAACAACTTGTGAGTGACATCTTGGATACATGCACCAGATTAACCTTGTCCAGCGGGAAGACAGTTCCCTCTGTACCCCCAAGTAATGAAGCCCCTGCCACCAGAATCATTCTTTTCTTCTTACTGGATTGGGTGGTTAATTTGACTTCTTCCTTGGCATATAGTGCTTCTTGCTGCTTGTCTCCTTTCACCACTGTTATCCTCAAGAAGATATAGGAAGCAAGTGCTTACTTGGAACAATTCTGAATCCCCTGTGGATGGTATGCTTCTGATAATGACTGTCCACCAGGGTGCTCCCTCAGTGTTACAGCCTCTTCATTTTCATTGGTGATTTCTTCCTGTTGGTTTTGTGAGATGAATTCCCTGTGTGTTCTATCCAGGAAGTCCTAGTATGTTCTGATGTACTGAAGAGTCGCAACACATAGCTGTAGTATGTTGACCTTCTTTCCAAGACAGCCACCAGTTTGCACTTATAGCAAGTGCAGTCATTGAGGTTTCTTGACAAGAAGACAAACATGGCACACACATTTAAACAGGCAATAATAGAACCTTCTTCATCCATCCCTGCAGCTATATTTTTCACCTTTTTCAGACTGCAACAGTTCTTACTGATATAATTGTGTATGTCTCAAGGCACATGCCACTGGCCCTCAGAAACTGAGCTCCAATGATTGAGGTAGCCTGAAACAGATGCTATAGCACAAGTGGCTGATACCTCTATCCCCAAGCAAGTCAGTGACTCAGCAGAAACTCTCCCTCATAGACTGTGTGATAAGGAAGATGTGAGACACACACTAGTCGCCCTCAGACACTGAACTCTAAAGACTGAGGCAACAGTTATGTAGATCCAATTGCTACTACATCTGCTCCCAAGAAAGTCAGTGACTCAGCTGAAGCCCTGGCATCTTAGACCACGTGCTAAAAAATAAACAAAATCCGCCAGACAAACACCTTTAAGAAAAACAGTTAAAGAATCAAGAGTGACCTCTAAAACAAAGCCAACCTTTTGCTCTTTCCTCAGAGACTTTTCAGTTAGTTAACTCATTGTTGTCCTTTCCAGAACTAGTTTTCCTTTTCTTTGTACTGTCAGTATAGGTCCACCACTTCATAAGTGGAAAAACAGTACTTTCAAGACCTAACTCTGTATATATTCTCTTTCAATATAGGTTCATCACTTTCTAAGCAGCATCTCATTCAATAACAGTGCTGGAGAGAATGTGCACTTTGATGAAAATGGAGAATTAGTCACCCAATTTGATATTACAAACTGGTTGATGTTTCCGAATGGTTCAATAGTTAGAGTGAAAGTTGGAAAATGGGATCCTCAGGCTCCTGCTGGTCAAGAGTTAACTATTAATGATGACCAAATTGTGTGGCATGGAAGCTTTAATCAGGTGAGACACAGATCAAATGGAAAGGATAGTTTTTGACCTATCCCTTTTTCTGCCAAATTATGTTGCATCACCACTTTTTCATTCTGTATGAAGTTCTGCTAAAAATTAGTAGAGTCAAACCTGTCGATTTCCACAGCACAATGGATGGTCATGTTAGATTTTTGAACTCATTAATTCTCTTTAAGTAGGAAAAAGAGGGGAGGAGAACCTTGCCTCCTTGTTAACACCATTTGTTGGTCTGTGACCAAATTTGGTCATATATGACGTAGTAAAAGAGATTAAGAACCAGTGTGATGTGATGACTTCAGTGTTGGAAACTGACACTGTGAAACCAGTGTTTGAATCCCCATTCGGCCATGGAAAGTCTTAAAATCACTACAGTATGCCCCTGTAGTCCTTACTAAACTTCAAGACCAACCTGATAAGGTTAGCAGGTGTGGATCAAATACCCTGAACACAAAATGGATCATGTCATTCCTGCTGAATTATCCCTGCTTCATAAACTCCATGGGGGTGAGTTAAGTCTGGGCTTCATGAACATAGATTAAAATAAGATTTTCATCAGCTAGATCAATGGGAGTTTCCCATTGTTACTGAAAAAAAAGTATTTTGTTAGACCAGGTAGCCATTCTTCTCTGCCTCAATCCACATTTAAAGAGAATTTTAGGGTTTGTAGACCTTACCTCATTGCTGAAGTGGACCTAAACAAGTCTCAGAAGTATTATTCAAACCCAGCTTGGAGAAATTCACCAAATAACTCTAAAGTCAGTCAGTCAGTCAGTCAGTCAGTCAGTCAGTCAGTCAGTCAATCAATCTCTTGGTGGCAATTAATTAGAAAACAGACTTCTCAAGACAAATATTCTCTTGTTTATCTTTCCCAACAATTCTGGACAGGTGTTGCCCCGTTCAGTCTGCAATGACAACTGCTATCCTGGATTCAGCCGGGAAAAAAAGGAAGGAGAGGCATTTTGCTGTTATGATTGTGTTCCATGTCCAGAAGGGATGATCTCTTACCAGAAGGGTGAGGCATAATGCTCATAGATATCAAGAAATTCCATAATGTAGCTAATTCAAAAAACAATTGAAAGTTATTCCCAGATCTTGACAAATGATTAGCAGACCTTGCTAAGTTGCTCTTTGGAAGAGTGACCTCAATAATATGCTGAAGCAATCCCTAACTTAGCAGTGATAAGAGTGTTGTTCTGGGGCCCTGAGTACAAATGTTCTCCTATGGATGGCATTTCCATGCAATTATATTCATTGGCAGACATTCTGCTGAGCTAGGTTTATGCTTTTCTAATTGTTTGATATTCAGGTTAATAGTCATGATAATATTGCCATTAACTACAAATGCCACCCCAACTTACCTAAATAACCAGCAGCTGCACCAAGTGAGGAAGACCTGTTCTGCTGGTGATCAGAGCAATACAGGACAATGTTTCCAGACCCTTCTCGCCTATGAGCTCCTAGGTGAGAAGCAGAAGTGAGAATCCTGTTGCAATTATTCATTGCATCACAGCTCATTGGTGAGAGGGAGCTGAAAACATCATCTTGCAGCACCCTGTTTGCCAGTGGAACTGACCTCTATCACAGTGGTTTCAGTGCAAAAGTTTGAGGAGTCAGGTCAGGAAATGATAAATAGTTAAACATTCATAACTATCTCTTCATGTTAAAAACTCAGGTGTGGCTGATAAACATAACAACCTGTATGCAGTGCATAGTGTAACACATTAGACAACCATCTGGATGGGAATACAGTCCCTTTCTGTTTCCTTATGGCTGATTGGTTTAAAACCTTGGGATTTATGAAAGTATTTTATTCTAAGTATTAACTAAACTATATCAATTTTCCTGTAGTCATTTGCACTTATGAAAAAATTAATAAGTTAGCACAAATGCATGAATACTTCTGTGACAAAGCCTGGGAGTGTGTAGGCCTGAGAAGCAGGCTGGCCTTAGCAACAGGTTGCCCAGGGACCCAAGGGGTTCTACATAAGGGATTGACTTGCATTTTTGAGACAGATTCCTTCTGAGAGAGAAAAGGGAGGGTTTGGGTGAATAAGAGTTTTGGTTTTCTTATGCCTAGTGAGAGGCAGAGGAGAGACCAAATCATTTCTGGGTAGGTTAGAAAGTGAAACCCTGATTTAGGGATTTGGTCTTTGAAGAGGGAAAGCCAAAGCTCTGAGTGGGTATGACAACTTTGTACCTGAATACTGAGCTGTGCTTAGGAATCTAGCTAGACATTTGGGAGTTCTATTTGCCTGTATATATTATAATACCCAGTACATTTTCCCTGTTTTTATAGTTTCTGATTCAGCAGAGTACTTTTCTTCAGTTCTAATTTTGATAGAAACATGCTACCATGGATTTTGAAATCCTTTTGAAAAAGATTAGAGAGGCTTACCTCTTACTCACTAAGATGACGGGTTTGAGAGGAAAGCAGGGTTGTATAAGAGGTGGAGGATCGTATAAAAGGTGGCAGCTGGGAAGGCATTTACCCTCTCTGGTCTCAGAAAAGGAAAAGCAGACCTACCCCACACACACGCACCTTCCTTTATTAGATATCTAGTGTTTTAAAAGTACTTTAATACTATTTTCCACATATAAATACATACTTGCCTTCACTAATATGGATTCTTCATTTTAGAAATGGGTTGGGGGAGATTCATGACAGAAAATGTTGAGTTCAGTCCCTAACCTATTAGACCTACACTTGAACAAGTTCTTTGAGTCTAGTGACAAGAACTTTGCAGTCCACCAACCTTGCCTGATTAACAGAGAGCAAGAAGTAAGTTTTCAGAAGTCCAAAAGAAGGTTTAGTGTGGTTTCAAGTCATTTCTGACTTATGGCAACCCTAAGGTGAACCTATTGCACGGTTTTCTTGGCAAGATTTGTTAAGAGATGTTTTCGTTTTGCTGTACTTCCTGTTCAATCTTTTTAAAAGGATCCTCTTTTTTTTTTTCAGACATGGATTTCTGTATCCAGTGTCCAGAAGACCAATATTCCAACAGGGATCAAAATCAATGCATTCCCAAGGACCTAACTTACCTCTCCTTCAAAGAAGATTTAGGGATCACCTTAGCTATCTTGGCTATCTTTTTCTCTTTCATCACAGCTTTAGTACTTGGAACAGTTTTGAAACATAGGGACACTCCTATAGTCAAAGCCAACAATCGAAGTTTCACCTACCTCCTTCTCACCTCCCTTCTTCTTTGCTTCCTCTGCTCCTTGCTCTTTATTGGACCACCAAGGAAAGTGACTTGCCTTATTCGACAAATGTTTTTTGGCATTGTCTTCTCGGTGGCTCTTTCCAGCATTTTGGCAAAAACCATCACTGTGGTTTTGGCCTTCATGGCTAACAAACCAGGATCCAGGATAAGGACCTGGATGGGCAAAGGACTGGCAAAGTCTGTTGTCTTCTCTGGCTCTTTTATTCAAGCAGGCATCTGTAGCATTTGGCTGATTATTTCTCCTCCATTCCCAGGTGTAGACATGCATTCATTGGCTGGGAGAATTATACTGGAATGTAAAGAGGGCTCAGCAGTTATGTTTTACTTGGTTTGGGGCTATTTGGGTTTCCTGGCCATTGTCAGCTTCCTGGTGGCTTTTCTAGCGAGAAAGTTACCTGACAGCTTCAATGAGGCCAAGTTTATCACGTTCAGCATGCTGGTATTTTGCAGTGTTTGGCTGTCATTTATACCAACCTATCTCAGCACCAGAGGAAAGTACATGGTGGCTGTGGAGATCTTTTCCATCTTGTCCTCCTGTGCTGGGTTACTGGGTTGTATCTTTTTCCCTAAATGTTACATCATATTAGTCAGGCCAGAGTTGAATAGCAGGGGACATCTCATGAAAAGAAATAGAAAAATGAAAGAATAGATATTTTGCTTCTTTACAGTCGTGTGTGTGTGTGTGTGTGTGTGTGTGTGTATGTGTGTATATATATATATGGTTCAAACTAAAAATTTTTGCAATGAAAATGAGGATGACTGAGAAAGAGAGAACAATTTAGCCAACATAGATCTTGTAAATAAGTAGTTCCAAATAATATTAATTGTATGTAACCATTTTTCTTCATAATGAAGGTATCACAATTATAATGTAACAATAGGTAATTTCTTTTCTTTGGCAATCTAAATTAACTGTTCAAGTTACCTTTATTATTACTTAATGAAAAAAGTCCAATCCACTTTAATGTGAGTTAATTCCAACTAACAGCATATACAGCTATCACCTTTATCTTTTGCTGTTGGTGGCAGAGAATGAGGAATTTTGCTGCTGTATTTTTTTTCTCAGAATGTTCATGGTTAGTGTTTAGAACATGTATTTTTTAAAACATGGGAACATCAGGACATTTTATGTATATAGAATTCTATAGATGGAAAATTTATAATCTTTGAGGCACTGTTTCTTCTGAGGTGCAAGAGGTTTGGTAAGTTTAATATTTCATATCTCTAAGAAATCTTGTAAATTGTTTTACCTTGGGTAAAATTGCTAGGGTTGATAGAATTGTGTTCTGGTCATGTGATTATTAAAGCTATTGATTTTTAAATAAAATTCTATCCTGTGTTTGTGTTTTGCCACTCAATTTTGTCATGATCTTTTGTTTAAAACTTGTTTTGTTTATTTACATATTGCATGGCTTTTTGACACCATATTCCTTTCAGCGACCTTTGGCTCCTTCTACTTCACCAACATACCTCCTGCATTTCTCCACTGGCTTCTTCCCTTGGGCCCACCATCCTACCTTGCCTTCCCAGAGTGCTTCCCTCTGAGATCTTTTAAAGGGAGATCCCCACAGTTTTTGTAAGCTATTTAGATGTATTAGGCCAGCAACATGTGGAATTCAGGGGGTTTTTTGTTTAAAAAATAAATAAGTAAAAGCTACTTTGCTGACCAACCATGGGATAAAGAAACCAGACACAGAGAGATGGATTTTCAAAAGGCTGCTTTATTTAAACCAAAATCTCTTTAAGCCAACTTCAAGCTAGAAAGATGTAGGATTGGGGAGGGACCTAGCATAGAATCAGCTGAAGCCTGGTGTCACTCCTTGACTTCCTCCTCAATCTTACCCTGGGGCAACTACTTGAGAACTAAGGGCAACCCAATAGTTGCTTCCCATCCAGCCATATACTAGAAGAGAGACCCAAGGAACCCTATCCCCAACTTGTAGGACTTAAGTGAGGGCAACTTCCCTGCAGACCAGCCCCAGGGATAGTCTCCTTCACCACATCCCGAGTTTCAGGGACTAAAGAGGCAGTTCCAGAGCCCTCCCTTTCACCAATAAGGAGCTGCAGTGTCAAATCAGAAAAGGTATGTGGTAAGCATGACCTGTACGGGGGAAAAAACATGTCTTTGGTACCTAAAGAAATACCTTTAGAAACAACAGTCAACTGGTGTAAATGGGCCAAACATAAACTGGAAGTGATCTCTTGAAGAAGATGCGTTTCAACAGAAATCAGACTATCGCGTCTTCCAAGTAATAATTCTGCATTTAAATTTGAGTTTTCAGTTTAACTCAAATATAAATGATCGGTCCTTCTGAGTAATTCTAGTTCTGGACAGAAGCAGCCTGTACTGATAAGCTGTGTGACATTTTTTATTTCTCATCCTCAGAGAAGGAAACAAGTGTAGCATTCAAAATAACAAGAACCACTTTTGTTACTT
This sequence comes from Iguana delicatissima, assembly GCA_948472985.1. Lineage (NCBI taxonomy): Eukaryota > Metazoa > Chordata > Lepidosauria > Squamata > Iguanidae > Iguana > Iguana delicatissima. The sequence continues at coordinate 656,096 of CAOKZL010000703.1, read as the reverse complement.
GTGATGCAATTTCAATAAATAATATGTTTGGTAAGCAATCATCACCCCTATCATTATCTTAATTAGATTTTTTTTTCTTTTTAAAACATAATGGCTTTCCAGAAATCACTAACAAGGTCAGCAACAGTATCAGTAAAAAGGCATAAAAACTGATTTTTACATGAGCCTGACATTCATAAATATGATGGTTAATTTCTTTCTTGTGTTTTTCCATCACATTGTTCTACTACAGTTTTAGTCCCAAAAAGTATAATGTGAGTATGTTCCTTCCTTCTCCTTCCCTGGTTAATCTTCTATTTCCTTCTTACTCTATAAAAAGTTACTCTTATCATGAAATTATGAATTAGACTGCTTGCTGTAAAACAATGTACTTTTCTACTTTTGATCAAATGTTTGATATTATAGTTATGATGTATAACCTAATATCCTGGCTGAGTTCATCATCCATGAGCTCATTGAGTTTTTAAAAATTCTACAGTAAATGATGGAAAGCCACATTTCAGTGAATTTCCAAACTTACACACCTCCCATTGATAACAATGCAAACTTACTGTTCTTTTCAGCTGAGGTGCTATAGACAAGGATTTCAAAAGGAGACAAAGACGTTTATGGTTCTTGTTCACTTCAAGAAGGAGAGACAAAGAGATAAAGAAACTATGTGGGACAATGATGGACATGGAACCATTGCTGCCTGAAAAAATATGGTACTGACACTGAATTACATGAACAGGGCAAGCAGTATGTCAGTGCAGCAAGAGTGTCTGTCAGAATTCAGAAAAAGCTAGAACATGGTTGTTAATATAGCCTGTACAAAGGTGACCATTGAAACATGGCTATCCATTTTCAGAGACCACATTTTTTCAACAGGATTGTGTTGGAGGTGGTATTGCTACTTGTACTGCTGAGTCATACTGCCTGCAGGACACATTCGATTAAATGCACTATATATGTTGATCCTTCCCCTATTCATCATGAATTTTACCAGCCTGGAGATTTTGTCATCGGAGGGATTGTTTCTCAGGTGTTCTTCCTGTCTAACAACCTCTCTTTCATGGAACAGCCTACAACGATACTGATTGATGAACCTCTGTAAGAAATATTTGTTCTTTTTGTCTTGTTATTAGGCTATCAAAGCCGTTAATGTACTGAATACAGTAGTGTGTTAAAAGTAGCATCCCAGGCTCTTCAGGCTTGTCATTCCCTCCACCACTTCTATTATTTGCTTTTCACCTCCCAACTCATACTTTCTCTCTCTCTCTCTCTAGCCCCTCTCCATTACTTGCAAACCTCTGGTATGCTTTTAAAAATCATTTCAGATTATAATATTTTAGAGATACTGCCATGTAAGATCAAAGTCAGATTTCTTTCTCTCATTTTTTAAAATTTTACCTTTTATGTTAATCTTTAAGAAAATTACAAAAATCACACTGGAACACTTAGTCAAATCTGACACTTTTCTAAAAGCAAGTCCATGATACAAGTATCTGGAGAAACAGATTTGTTCTGATTTCTTCATATTTTTCATTCAACAGTGCATTAGGAGTATATGCCCTTTAAAAAGTAGTTTGTGAATCAGTCCTCAAGTACCATGAACTAGTCCAAAGGTACTCCTCTGAAATTTTGTGATTTTGCAGAGGGTAGTAACGCAGATTTTAGATAATATTCCTTTGACTTCAGTTAATGGAAATGATCCAGCTTGGTCCAGCTTAATGTCATTTCACATGTTTCTTTCACTGCACTTTAGTATATGCAGGCATCAGTTTATTAGACAATAGAATAATTTCATAGTTTAGCTCTTACTATTTCTTGGATATTATACTTGTTTCTACTTGTTTTCAAAGCATACCAATGAACAATAATGATCATGAGCATGCTGGTATTGGTACTATTACTTGGTCGAACAGTGTGCATCTCTTCTCACAGTTCAGTGCCCAAGAATTACCAGCACATCCTGGCATTGGCATTTGCTATCAAAGAGATCAATGAGGATCCCAAAATCTTACCCAATTTTTCTCTGGGATTCCACATCCTCGATAGCTACTACACTGCAAAGATGACCTATAAGGCTACCCTGAACCTCCTTTCCATGCAACAGAAGTTTCTGCCTAACTTCAAATGTCACAACCAGAAGTCTCTCATAGCAATTGTTGGAGGTTGTCTATCTGAAATCTCTGCCAATATAGAGATAATTTCAGAGATTTATAAGACTCCACAGGTAAGTTGTATGCATGAGGATTTCCCAAAGGCTGGAAACTTTTGGTGATTTTTTTTGTCTAGCAAACTGGTTAAACACAAGCAAAAACAATAAAACCACCAGGTGAAACTACATTTCACTGCCAATCTGTAGTCAAATAAATGGTCAACATGTCTCCTCATGAAATTAAAGGCAAGTTAATGAAGAACTGAAGAGAACCTTTATCAAAAGTGCAGGTGGAAAGTAAAAGGATTTATAGCCACTCACCCAGATGGCAGTAAAACTGCAAAGTATCTTTGTAGTATGGGAAACTGGACTGAATATAATTCAATGATATCTATGAGATAAACACAGCATTTGCATTAGTACCAGGAATAGCACAGGTTCAGTAAGGAACAGCTGGTTAAGGAGTGTGTCTATAAACCTGTCAACTTAAGGGCAACCCCACAAATTTCATAGGGCTTTTTTTAGCAATGTATACTACCAGTTCCTTCCTCTGCAATATAGCCTACAGCACCTTGTATTCATTGGCAGTCAGCCATCCAAATACTAACCAGGACCATGCTTAGATTCCAAGATCCGGCAGCATCTGGTGCCTACAGGGTATTCAGGCCCCTTATTCAATAGTAAAATATCACAAAAGGATCTCTGCATCTCACACAACCTAATAAAAAAAAACACAGCAAAGCTCAGCTGTAAATGAAGGTGATCCAGATCTCCCAGTGAGTATTACTCCCAGAACCAAGCATTATGGCTATAAACATGTTGAATTTTGTTCTACAGCCAGGGCTGTCAAAAATGTGTCCTCTGACTCTGTTATACAGAAGACGTGGACTGGGTTCATGAAGTCTCAGATGGCTGAACTCAATTTGAGGAAAACTTCTTTAAACGTTACAATTGTACCACTGTAGCAGGGTGGTGGAGGCTCTCCCTAACATTTGTTCTTCCAGAAAGAGACTGGGAAATCGGTGTTTCCAGTTCTGGATTTTATTCAAAATACATCTTTACACAAAACCCTTAAAATCTATGCTTGTACCTTTGAAATCTATACCTATAGAATGACACAGTCTCTTACAATCTATCTGGAAAAAAATGTTTATTCATTTTATTTCAGCTCACATATGGATCCTTTTTGCCACCACAAAGTACCAAAATCCATTTCCCATTCCTCTATCAGATGGTCCCAAATGAAGAACAACAGTACAGCGGAGTTGTGCGACTGCTTCAGCATTTCAACTGGACATGGGTTGGATTCTTAGCTGTGGATGATGACAAAGGAGACAGATTTTTACAAACAGCAGTGCCAATGCTTTCCCAGAATGGCATCTGTTGTGCCTTCGCCATCAGAATGCCACAATGGGCGTACATAGATGAAATTATTGATTTGCTTTTAAAACACTGGAAGAGCTATAATATTGTGATTGAGAAGAAAGCTAATGTATTTTTTGTGTATGGGGAGCCACCGTCTTATCAGGCTGTGAGACTCTTGCTGTTTCTAGCACCCTTATTGGGATTGCCACCTCTGGGTAAAGTGTGGGTTGTTACTTCCCACTGGGATTTTGCATCCTTATCTATTCAAAAGATGTGGGATATACAAAGTTTTCATGGTTCCATTTCATTCTCGGTTCACTCCAATCAGCCAATAGGATTCCAGGAATTCATTGGTATGATAAAACCTTCCTGGAATAAGGGAGATGGTTTTATCCAGGACTTTTGGGAACAAGCATTTGGCTGTTCATTAACAAGGAATAATGGGCATAAAGAAAGGGAAATCTGCAGTGGTGAGGAAGAGCTGAAGACTCTCCCTGGAACTTTATTTGAAATGAACATGACTGGCCATAGTTACAATGTCTACAATTCACTGTATGCTGTAGCACATGCACTGAATGCCATCTATGAATTCAGTTCCAAACACAGCAGAGGGATAAAAACAGCAAAACAGGCATTACTGAATGTGCCACTATGGCAGGTAAAAGCACCCTTGTTTTTTTCAAAGTAAAGTAGTGTCTAATCCAAATTTAAAAGGAACTCTAACACTTCACTTTTGGATGAATAGAGCCAGCCACAGTGAGTTGGCATTAGACTGAATTAAATTAGCTAGACTATGTGCACTGGTTTTATTACTAAATCAGGATTCAGCCCAGTATAAAGCAGGGAAAAAAGTCAAACTATTATCAAGCAAATACCAAAGGAATGGCAGATATATAGATACACTACACACACACACACACACATAAACATATATATATAAGACCACCCCACATAACCTCCAAGAAAGTTCAGTAAAATCACAGAATCATAGAGTTGGAAGGGGCCCTATGGGCCATCAGGTCCAACCCAGAAGTGAGGTTCTCACAAGTGAACACAGTACTCCAGATGAGGCCTGACCAGCACAGAATATGGTGAGACTATTACTTCTCCTCACTTGGAAATAATGCTTCTGTTCATGCAAGCTAAAATACCATTTACCTTCTTTGCTTCAGTCTCACACTGGTAGCTCATATTCAACTTATCATCCACACTAATTCCAAGGTCCTCTTCAGATATAGTACTGCTGAGCAAAGTCTTCCCATCCTATAACTGTGCATTTGGTTTTTATGGCCTTAATGTGGAATTTTGCATTTGTCCCTGCTGGATTTCCTTTTATTTTCAGCCCAGTTTTCTAGTTTATCAAGATCTTTTTGAATTCTGTTCCTGTTTTCCGCTGTGTTAGCTGCTCCTCACTGTTTTGGATCACTTGAATATTTGAGAAGGATTCCCTTCAACCTATCATCTAAATCATTGATAAAAGTGTTGAAGAGCATCAACCCTAAGTTCAGGATTGCTGATCCTCTTCTTCCTTCCTCAATCTTTTGAAAGAGGAAATTATCTGAAAGGCACATCAGGAATTTGTTGGAAAGCCAATGGTTAGCAAAGCTATTGTCCCAGCAGATATCAGGATAACTTAAGTCCCCCATAACTACCAATTCTTTTTTTTCTTTTTTCTTTTTTTCTTTTTGAGATTTCTGAGGTTTGTTTCTGAAAAGCATTGTCTGCCACCTATTCTTGGTTTGGTGGCCTGTGATAAACTCCCAAAACAATATTGTCTTTCTTTCTTTCTCCATTTATTTTTTACCCAGATACTCTCATCTGGTCTAGTGTGATCACTCTCATGGATTTCTGTAAAAAAATTCATTTGCATTTGACATATAATACCACTTCCTCTCATTTCCTTCTCCATTTATTCTTTTGGAACAGATTATATCCCTCAATTTTTATATTCCAGTCATTGGAGTCATCACACCAAGTATCTACGTATGAAGTCATATTTACCTTCCTGCAATAGAGCTTCAAACTCATTTTCTTTGTTTCTCAAACCCTGTACACTGGTATATGGACATCAAAAGTGTTACTTATTGTCATCTTCTATTCTTCTGTGTTTTCTACAGTGGCTTCCATTCTCTCCTTCAGCTTCTCCTCTAGAATTCACATCCTTGTGTATACAGCTTGCTTTTAGGCAGATGTTTAACCTATCATCCCTGATCCCAAAGGATTTGCTTTAAAGAACTCTTGATCAGATTTGCCATGTTTTTGCCAAAGCCCTTCTTCCTAGTCTTCACGAGTTGTAGTCCATCTGTAGCCAGAAATCCTTCATCTATGAAGGGAAGATGATGGTGCCAGAAGCCAAGCCTCTCCCATCAACAACATCTGCATAACCAATAATTCAGCAGCAGTCTCTTCCTGTCCCTGTGTTGTCTTCTATATCTCACTAGTAGAATTGGGTAGAATACCACCTTTGCCTGCGAACTTTTCATTTTCCTGCCCAGGGCTTCATAGTCTGAGGAGATCTGCTCAAAACTGTTTTTTTGCAGTGTTGTTGGGACCCACATGAATCAAAAGAAAGAAGTACAGCTTTGTCTTCTTGACAAGCTTTAACAACTTTTCAGTGACATCCTAGATATATGCACCAGATTCATCTTGTCTAGCTGGCAGATAGATCTCTCTGTACCCCACAGCAATGAACCCACTATCAGCAGCACCTTTCTTTTCTTCTTGTTGTATTTAGTGGTTAGGTTGGCTTCTTCCTTGGCATGCAGTACTTCTTGCTCTTGGTCCCCTGGTTGTCTCTCCTTACCCTTGTTATCCTCAAGAAACTGTAGGAAGCAATAGCTTACTTGGAGCAGTTCTGAATCCTTTGTGGATGGTCTGATGATGATGAAGACTGTCCTCCAGAGTCTTCCCTCACTGTTACAGCATCTTCTATTTTCTTGGTATTTTTTTCCTGTTGATTCTATAGGATCAATTCCCCCTCTGTTATGTCCAGGATGTCCTCATGTTTTCTGATGTCTTGAAGTGTCTCAATACATAGCTGCAGTGCATTGACCTTCTCTTCCAAGAGACCCACCAGTTTGCACTTGCAACAAGTGCAGCCATTGAGGTTTTCTGGTAAGGCAAACATGGCACACACATTAGATCTGGCAATGATAGAACCTTCTTCCTCCATCCCTGTGGCTATTTTTTTCTCCCTTTTCAGACAGCAACTATCTTTCTTGATATGACTGTGCATGCCACAAGGCACATGCCACTGTCCCCCAGGGACTGAGCTCCAAAGACTGAGGCAGTCTGTGGCAGTCACTATAAAATGAGTGGCTGATTCCTTTGCCCCAAGCAGGTCAGAGACTCAGCAGATGATCCTCCCTTTTAAACCATGTGCTGAGGAAGTTCTGAGACATGAGCTACTGCCCCTCAAAGGCTGAACTCCAAAGGCTGAGCTAACAGTAATGTAGATCCAGTGGCTGATACCTCTGCTTCAAGAAAGTCATTGATTCAGCAGATGCCCCATCTCCTTAAACTGTGTGTTGAAAAATAAACAAAAGCCCCCACAAGCCTTCCAAAAAAATGGTCAAAGAATCAAGGGTGACCTCTAAAACACAGCTCACCTTCTGCTCTCTCCTCAGAGACTCCTCAGTAAGCTAGATTATTGTTGCCCTTTCCAGACCCAGTTTTCCATTTCTTTATACTGTCAACATAGGTCCAGCACTTCCCAAATAGAAAAACTGTATTTGCAAGACCTAGTTCTTCATATATTCTCTTTCAATATAGGTTCATCACTTTCTAAGGAGCATCTCATTCAATAACAGTGCTGGAGAGACTGTGTGCTTTAATAAAAATGGAGAATTAGTCACAGGATTTGATGTTACAAACTGGTTGATGTTCCCCAATGGTTCAACGGTTAGAGTGAAAGTTGGAAGATTGGATCCTCTGGCTCCTCCAGGTCAAGAGTTAACCATTAACAATGACCAAGTTGTGTGGCATGGAAGTTTTAATCAGGTGAGCCATAGCCATTGATGCTTCAGTATATCAATTTCTCCTTTGTTCAAAGGGAAAGGAGAGGTTTTGGCTTGTCCTTTTTTCTGCCAAATCATGCTGGGCAAACTTAATAAACAGAATCACCACTCTTGTCATTCTGTATAAAGTTGTATTAAAAATTAATGGGGTTAAACTTGCTTATTTCACCTGTCTTTACTTCTACACTCCTATGGATGGTCATGTTAGGGGTTTTTTTTAACTTATTAATTCTCTTTAGGCATGAAAAGAGATGGGAGGAGAACCTTGCCTCCTCCTCTGTGCCATTTGTTGTTTTGTGAAAAATGGCCATAGATGAAGTAGTTACAAGGGACTGAGAGCCAGTGTGGTGTGATTGTTTCAGTGTTGAACTAGGACACTAGGATAGAATCATAGAGTTGGAAGAGACCACAGGGGCCATCCAGTCCAACCCCCTGCCATGCAGGAACACACATCAAAGCACTCCTGACAGATGGCCATTCAGCTTCTGCTTAAAAACCTCCAAAGAAAGAGACTCCACCACACTCTGAGACAGCATATTCCACTGCAGAACAGCTCTGACCATCAGGAAGTTCTTCCTGAGGTTTAAGTGGAATTTCTTTTCCTGAAGTTTGAACCCTTTGCTTCTTGTCCTAATCTCTGGAGCAGCAGAAAACAAGCCCACTCTCTCCTTGACATGACATCCCTTCAAATATTTAAACATGGCTATCATGTCCCTTCTCAACCTGCTCTTCTGCAGACTAAACATACCCAGTTCCCTAAGCCACTCCTCACAGGGCAAGGCTTCCAGACCCTTCACCATTTCAGTTGCTCTCGTCTGGACATGCTCCAGCTTGTCAATATCTTTCTTTAAATGAGGTGCCCAAAACTGGACATGGTATTCCAGATGAGGTCTGACCAAAGCAGAATAGAGTGGTACCATTACCTCCCTTGATCTAGACATCATATTCCTATTGATGCAACTAAGAATCACATTTGCTTTCAGGATAACTGGGTTCAAATACCCATTCAGTCATGAAAAGTCTTGAAATCACCACTGTACAGCCCTGCAATCCTTACTGAACTTCAAGACCAATCTGATAAGATTGGCAGATATGGATGGAATACACTACCAACAAAATGGATCATGCTGTTTCCGCTGAAATATCCCTGTCTCGTGGGAGTGAGTTAATTTCATGGGAGTAAGTTAAGTCTGGGTTGCATGAACCTTTATTAAACTACGATAATGATCAGCTACAACGAAGTTCCCCACAGTTCATGAAAAAAAGTATTTTGTTTGAACAAGTAGCAATTCTTCTCTGCCTCAATCCACATTTAAAAAGAATTTTAGGGTTTGTAGAACTTACCTCATTGCTGAAGTGGACCTAAACAAGTCTCGGAAGTATTATTCAAACCCAGCTTGGAGAAATTCACCAGACAACTTGAAAGTCACTCAATCAATCTCTTGGTGGCAACTAATTAGAAAATAAATTTTTCTTTTTTTAAAAAAATTTTTTAAAAAATTTAATTAATATACAATACAATCAATACAAAACAATACAGATCATTCACCACTACACAACTTAAGAACAAAAAAAAACAAAAAAAACCACTACCCACCAACATTAACTTATGTACCCTTCACCTAGCTCCCAACACATAACATATAATAACCCCGATGTGAGAAGTGGTGATATCTTAAAAGTTTAAATCTTAATCCACCGTTTTTCTCATAGATATCTACATATTAATTACTTATTTTATAGCTGATTAAATAGTCGATTCTTACTAATAAGAATTAAATCATTAAGAGAAAAATGTATCATCGAACATACCACCATCCCTCCCTCCCCCCATTAATACCCTCCCGCTAAAACTCCATATGCGCATGCTTTCTTATCTGTAATTTCCTTCTAATTCTCACATATCCTCCAATATTTTATAATATAAAATTTATGATATTCTATCAATATATCAGCATATAATCAACACTTAATATTATTTGTAAAAATATATGTCAATTAAATAAATACATTATAAGACAAATCATGACTTTAGCTTAATCTAATGCACCTTTCTTCTTCCATCATTATATTCCCTATTAAGCTGATAACTTTAAAAAAAAGAAAGAAAAAAAGAAAGAAAAAGAAAAAAGAAAAAAAACACCTCCTGAACACTAATTTATGTGGTTCTTCAGTTTTAAAAAGGAAAATTAATGGCATCCTTACCCCAATATTTTTTCCATAGAGGAGACAATATCTTCCACTCGTCACTAATCTCCTTTTCCCCTCTGTCTTCTAAGGATCCTATTACTATATCAGCTTCCACTATATCCAACAATTTTAGCAACCAATCTTCAATTCTTGGAGACCCGTTATGTTTCCAAACCTGTGCATAGCATAACCTCGCAGCCGTTATCATATATAAAAATATTTTCTTTTTTGAGTTACTCATATGAAAATTTTCTATCATATTAAGAAGATATATTTTTGGAGATGGGCAAAATTTAATTTTAAATACATCTTGTACTTTGTTATGTATTTCCATCCAAAAGTTTTTCGCTACTTCACAATACCACCACATATGATATAATGTACCCTTCTTTTCACATTTCCAACAAAGATCACTCACATTTTTTTGCATCTTTGAAATTTGAGCCGGAGTAATATACCACCTGTGAAGCATTTTAACATAATTTTCCTTCAAGTTTGTTGGTTTCAGCAACCTCCAAATATTTGTCCATGATCTTTCCCACTCTTCCAAAGTGATTATTTGGTTCAGGTCTGGTGCCCATTTTATCATTGTACCTTTAATGACTTCCGTTTCATTTAATAATCTCAAAAGAATGCTGTATATTAAACTTACCTTATGCTTTAAATCAGGTTTTAAAATATTATCAAAATCTCTTTCTCTAGTTTCAAAGCCTTCAGCTACTCTATCCTTTTTATATTTTTCCTTTAATTGCAAAAATAGTAACCAATGTGTCTGCCAACCCTGAGAATATAGTTCTTCTTTTGATTTAAAGGTAATATTTTCACCATTCACATTTAGTAAGTCTTTGTATGTGATCCAAGTATTTAATTTAGGGATCTCTTTTTTATAAAAGGCCTCGTGAGACGAGACTCAAAGTGGGATTTTTAAATATAAATTTCTTTTATATTTTATATTTTAACCACACTGTAATTAGGGATCTTCTTAAGAAATGGGCCTTAAATTCTTTATCTATGGAGGACTTGCCATACCATAGGTAGGCATGCCATCCAAAATATAATTCCCCGCCCTCCAAAGTTAATAATCTGCTGTTTCTTAAAGTAATCCACTCAGATAACCACTCTAAACAATTTGAATAATAATATAATTTTAGATTTGGCAATCCTAATCCACCTCTCTCTTTACTATCTTCTAAGATCCTATATTTTATCCTGGGCCGCTTTCCCTTCCATATAAATTGTCGGAGTTGTCGATTCCATTCCTCAAAATGTTTTTCATTTAAGATTATTGGGAGATTTTGAAACAAAAAATTAAATTTTGGTAAAAAAGACATTTTAATCACAGCTATCCTACCCATTAAAGATAATTCCAAATTTTGCCACCTCTCAAATTCCTTCTTAAGTTCATTCCAGATCCTTTTATAATTATTATCAAATAGATCTACATTATTTTTCGTAATAATTATTCCAAGGTATCTTACCCGCTTAGCTAACTTAAATCCTGTTACTTTTATTAATTCCTGTTCTTCTGGTAATGGGATATTTCTTGTCATTATTTTCGTTTTTTGCGTATTTATTTTATAACCTGATAATATACCAAATTCCGTCAATCTATTCCTTAGTATATCTATGCTAACAATAGGCTCTTCTAATATAATTACTAAGTCATCTGCATACGCACTTACTTTATACTCTTGATTCTTAATTTTAACACCATAAAGTTGCTTATCTTGCCTCAGCTTATTGATCAATACTTTTAAAACTAATATAAATAGAAGTGGTGCCAAAGGACATCCCTGCCTCACCCCCCTATTTATATTTATATTCTGGGTAGTTTCTCTATTTACTATTATTGTAGCTTTTTGATCGTTATAAATAGCCATAAATTTTTCAAGACAAATTCTTCTCCTGTTTATCTCTCCCCACAATTCTGGACAGGTGTTGCCCCGTTCAGTCTGCAATGACAACTGTTATCCTGGATTCAGCCGGAAAAAGAAGGAAGGAGAGGCATTTTGCTGTTATGATTGTGTTCCATGTCCAGAAGGGATGATCTCTTACCAGAAGGGTGAGGCATAATACTCATAGATATCAAGAAATTCCATATTGTAGCTAATTCAAAACACAATTGAAAGTTGACAAATGATTAGCAGACCTTGCTAAGTTGCTCTTATCAACTAACCAATCAGCTATCGATTTAATGGGTCTACTCTAGTTCACACTAACCAATGGGATTGAGAGCATTTTTAATTAAGTTTCCTTCTTTTCAAAAACAAATTTTCAACTTAAATCTGAACTTACTTTATTTCAGTTAGATAACTTGTCATGACTATAGTTCTGTCCCAGTTCTCAATATTGAAATGTATAATATAATGCTTTTTCAAAAACTATAATGCTTTAAAAAAATAAACAATATAATGCTTTAAAAATACTCTTACAAAAATAGGTAGCCTAAAATATTTCACATATTTTCTGGGATAATGGACCAGGAACTAAGTGTGCCAAGTTCCAAATATATGAAAGTGACTATAAAAAAAGTACTCTTGTTCAGTCTTATAAACATCCTGAGCAATTAAACAAATCCCTCTTTTTCAGACATGGATTCCTGTGTCCAATGTCCAGAAGATCAACATTCCAACAAGGAACAAACTCAGTGCATTCCCAAGCATCTAACTTACCTCTCTTTCAAAGAAGATTTAGGGATCACCTTAGCTACCTTGGCTATTTTTCTGTCTTTGATCACAGTTTTAGTACTTGGAACAGTTTTGAAACATAAGGACACTCCTATAGTCAAAGCCAATAATCAAAATTTCACCTACCTCCTTCTCACCTCCCTTCTTCTTTGCTTCCTCTGCTCCTTGCTCTTTATTGGACCACCAAGGAAAGTGACTTGCCTTCTTCGACAAATGTTTTTTGGCATTGTCTTCTCGGTGGCTCTTTCCAGCGTTTTGGCAAAAACCATCACTGTGGTTCTGGCATTCATGGTTAACAAACCAGGATCCAGGATAAGGACCTGGGTGGGCAAAGGACTGGCAAAGTCTGTTGTCTTCTTTGGCTCCTTTGTTCAAGCAGGCATCTGTAGCATTTGGCTGATTATTTCTCCTCCATTCCCAGGCGTAGACATGCATTCATTGGCTGGGAGAATTATACTGGAATGTAAAGAGGGCTCAATATCCATGTTTTACTTGGTTTGGGGCTATTTGGGTTTCCTGGCCATTGTCAGCTTCGTGGTGGCCTTTCTAGCTAGGAGGTTACCTGACAGTTTCAATGAGGCCAAGTTTATCACTTTCAGCATGCTGGTATTTTGCAGTGTTTGGCTGTCATTTATACCAACCTATCTCAGCACCAAAGGAGAGTACGTGGTGGCTGTGGAGATCTTTTCTATCTTGTCCTCCTGTGCTGGATTACTGTGTTGTATCTTTTTCCCAAAATGCTACATCATTCTAGTCAGACCTGAGTTGAACAGCAGGGAGTATCTCATGAAAAGAAAAAGGAATTGAAAAAATAAATGTTTTGCCACTTTAGTGTGTTAAAAAATTAGGTTCAAATTATAAATATTTGCAACAAAAGGAAAGGTGACTGAGAACAAGAGAGAACAATTAAGCTAGCATAGAGCTTGTAAGTAACAAAGGCCCTTTCCACATGGGAGGGGTGTGAAACGCAGGGAAACAGGGCGGCGCATGTGGAAACGGAGCTTACCTTTATCCGGGTTGCTCCGTCGCTGCAGGGAGCAGCGCACTTTCGCCACTCTACACAGTGGCGGCGTCTGGCGGCGCCCTGTAGCACTCGGTGGTGCCCAAAATGGAGGCTAGCAGCTTCCGGCAGCTCTCCGCCAATCGGAGAAGCACACCAGCTGGAAACCCGCCCTCGGCAGCTCTGCAGGGACGAGCTTGCACACCCTTGCAATTCCCCATGGGGCGCTGCGATGGGCTAGTGCACACATGTTTCATAAAGACCACGTGAAATGTTGTCTTTATAAAACACGCGGCACCACCCCCGTGGCCGCGCGAGGGCGGTTTGAAGTGTAGAATCTCTACTTTTCTAACTGCCCTAGTGCACTCCACAGTGGAGACGACCTCAGGGTGAGGTCATCCTACCTCGTGTTACCCTGTGATTTCCCCCCGTGTGGAAAGGGCCTTAGTTCGAAATTATGTTAATTGCATGTGAGGTTTTTTCTCAATAATGAAGGTATAACTAGTTTACATTCAATTGTAATGTAACAAAAGGTAATTTCACTCCTTTGACAATGTAAATTAAGTGTTCAAGTTACTGTTATTATTACTTTAATGAAAGAAGTCCAAATGACTTCAATATGAGTTAATTCCAACTAAGAGTGTATACATTCATCACCTTAATTTCTAGCTGTTTGTGGCAAAGGAGAAGGGATTTGCTGGCTTTTGCTGTATATTCATGACCAACCATTTAATAACAAGAAAGTTGGGTTAAATATAGGCTACTTTATTTGACTTAAATAGTTTTTAAGTTGCTCTGGCCTGGAAATGGAGCAAGAAAAGGAAGCAAGCTGATGCGGATCCAGCTACAATCAGGTTTCATTCCTTGACTAGCTCCTCAGCCTTCCCTTGGCTGAAACACCTTGAGCTCCAAGCACAATCCAATAACTGGGTTGCTCCCCAACTGTCCATAAGCAGAAGATAAGCCCAAGGAACTCCCACCCAAGTCAGAGGACTCTACAAGTGAGAGCCTGAATCCCAGGTTAGCCTCCTTCCCCCACTCATTAAGTCACAGGAACTAAAGAGAAACTTTCAGAGACTCATATTTTCCCCCAACTACCTGCCATGGACAAGGGACATGTGCCTTCCTAGTCCCTTTCTCCCACCAGGCCAGCCAACATGGCCGTCACCCCTGATGAAGCTCCTCCAGGAACAACATGTTAACCTCATCCAACAAATGAATACCTTCAGCCCAGTAAGAGCTCTGGCTGTCAGAAAACTGTGGTGGGATGTAGGAGAAAGTGACTCAACCCCATACCCATGCCATTACAGACTTCTCTATTTACTCTCCTTAGGGTAAGATTGATACATCAAAGGTCACCTTCACCCCACCAGACTTGGTGGGGCAAAACAGAAGGAAAAACAAAGGAAACTCCCAACCAACAACTTTGTATAAACCAAAAATCACACACAGATTGTAAAATTAGGGCTTTACCTTTCAACAAGCCCAAATCATTCCCACCAAAGTGAATAACTAAAACTTACAGAGGAGGCCCAGTAGCTCCTCAAACAGAAGAGCTCAGTGGCAATTCCCTAACTGGATTTTTTCTAGGCAGTTTGCCCCACCAGTAATCCCACAATTGTAGATTTTACATATGCCCCACTGCATATATTCTAAGACAGACTGTATGATGAACGAATGGGTTCCAGAGGGAAAAAGTACGGTCCTGAACCAGACTGAAATGGCTGCACGCAGTGCATTGTTGTAAGGAGGGATTTGGATTGTGAGGCGAGGATTCTTTGAACTGTGGAACTGAGAACTCACGGAATGCTGATTTAACTTGAGAATAAAGTTTGCAAAACAATAAGGACTTAATAAGGACTTGGCACCAACAGAATGTACTCTTGAGATGCACAGATCCAGAAGTGTGGCTTCCTTAATTGCCATGTGATGTTGCCTACAATGCATATCTTCTTTGATTGTCTTTATGTTTCACCCACCTTCACGAATTCACAATATTCAACGGTGATCAATACCTTTATTAAGAAAACAGTTAAGTTCTTATGTGTAAAGGCAGAAGAAACAAGGAGCCGTGAAAGCCTGGCACACCCTCAGACGGGCAAGCGGTGATGTTTTTCTGACCCTACCCTACCCTGCATGGCCGAGAACCACTGAGGCATTTGAAACATTTCCTGACAACATGATATATGACCAATTCTTCTGCAAGCAACCTTTTATTAGGACGGCACAGAATGATATGAACTATTCTTTTAATTGCTTGATTGCCTTTATACAATGAAAGTCCTGGAACCCTGGCAACCGGCAAAACATGTCCTTTTCTCAAGAAGTGAGAGACATGATCAAATATTCTGGATCTGATCCTGACCAACAGGGAAGACCTTGTTAATGACGTAGAACTGGTTGGATCTTTAGGAGAGAGTGACCATGCCCTATTAGAATTTTGTATTCAGTGGGGAAGAGAAGGCAAGTGTAGCCAGGCATTCGTCTTAGATTTTAAAAAAGCAGACTTCTGTAAACTGAAGGAGCTGCTGGCTGAAATCCCGTGGTCAAGAATAGTCAATGAGAAAGGAGTTCAGGATGCATGGGAGTTCTTTAAAAGGGAGGTACTGAAGGCACAGGCTAAAACTGTGCCATTAAGGAGGAAAAATGGAAGGCATCTGAACAAACCGGAATGGTTGACTAAAGAGCTCTCAGCTGAGCTAAGTATTAAAAAAAACATGTACAGGAAATGGAAGAAGGGGGAAATCACCAAAGAAGATTATAAGCAAGTAGCCAGGAGATGTAGGGAGAAGGTCAGAAAGGCTAAAACACAGAACGAACTTAGGCTGGCCAGAGACATTAAAAACAATAAAAAGGGCTTTTTTAAATACGTCCGCAGCAAAAGGAAAAAGAAGGAGACGATAGGGTCACTGCGCAAGGAAGATGGTGAATTAATAACAGGAGGAAGAAAAAAGGCAGAACTCCTCAACACCTTCTTCGCCTCAGTTTTTTCCCAAAAGGATAAAAACACTCAACCTGGCGGTTGGGGAGCAGGTGAGGAAGTGGGGGAAATGCAGCACAGAATAGATAGAGAGGTAGTACAGGAATACCTGGCCACACTGGATGAATTCAAGTCTCCAGGGCCAGATGAATTGCATCCTAGGATTTTAAAAGAACTAGCAGAGGTCATTGCGGAACCTCTTGCTATAATCTTTGAAAACTCTTGGCGGACCGGAGAAGTTCCGGCAGACTGGAGGAGGGCAAATATTGTCCCCATCTTCAAGAAGGGAAAAAAGAGGACCCAAATAATTATCGCCCAGTCAGCCTGACATCAATACCTGGAAAGATCCTGGAGCGGATCATCAAACAGTCAGTTTCTAATTACTTAGAAAACAATGCCGTAATTACGAAAAGTCAACATGGATTTCTCAAAAATAGGTCATGCCAGACTAATCTTATCTCTTTTTATGATAGAGTTACTTGCTTGATAGATGAAGGGAATGCTGTGGACATAGTATATCTTGATTTCAGTAAGGCCTTTGACAAAGTTCCCCATGACATTCTTGCAAAGAAGCTAGTAAGATGTGGGCTGGACAGGGCTACTGTCAGGTGGATTTGTAACTGGTTGACTGACCGTACCCAAAGGGTGGTCACCAATGGCAGATTCTCATCCTGGAGAGAAGTGACTAGTGGGGTGCCACAGGGTTCTGTCCTGGGCCCGGTGCTGTTCAATATCTTCATTAATGACTTGGATGAAGGAATAGAGAGCACGCTGATCAAATTTGCAGATGACACCAAATTGGGAGGGGTTGCTAATACGCCTGATGACAGGATCAAAATTCAAAAGGACCTGGACAGATTGGAGAGCTGGGCCAAGGCTAACAAAATGAACTTCAACAGAGAGAAATGTAAGGTCCTACACTTAGGCAGAAAAAATGGTATGCAGAAATATAGGATGGGGGACACGTGGCTGGCTAACAGTACGTGTGAAAGGGATCTAGGAGTCTTCATAGACCACAAGCTGAACATGAGTCAGCAGTGTGATGCGGCAGCCAAGAAGGTCAACGCAATTCTTGGTTGCATCAATAGGAGTATGGTGTCTAGATCGAGGGAGGTATTGGTACCACTCTATTCTGCGTTGGTTAGACCTCATCTTGAATACTGTGTCCAGTTCTGGGCACCCCAATTCAAGAAGGATATGGATAAGCTGGAGCAGGTCCAGAGGAGGGCAACCAAAATGGTGAGGGGCCTGGAAGACATGCCCTATGAGGACAGACTTAGAGAGCTGGGTATGTTTAGTCTGCAGAAGAGAAGGTTGAGAGGGGACATGATAGCCATGTTTAAATATTTGAAGGGATGTCATGTCGAGGAGGGAGTGGGCTTGTTTCTCCTGCTCTTGAGACCAGGACAAGGAGCAATGGATGCAAGCTGCAGGAGGGGAGATTCCGTCTGAACCTCAGGAGGAATTTCCTGACAGTCAGGGCTGTCCGGCAGTGGAATGTGCTGCCACAGAGTGTGGTGGAGTCTCCTTCTTTGGAGGTTTTTAAGCGGAGGCTGGATGGCCACTTGTCGGGAGTGCTTTGAGGGTTTTCCTGCATGGCAGGGGGTTGGACTGGATGGCCCTTGTGGTCTCTTCCAACTCTACATTTCTATGATTCTATGATTCTATGACTATAAAGAGGAGAAGATTTTCAACTCACTTTCATGACCCTTGGCTGCAGCAGAGGGCATCCATACCTTCGAAGACATCTGGCCAATGTTCGGCGAAGGACCGTCTTGTGAGTATGTAGAATGAATGTGAAATATGAATGTGTGAGTGAAAAAAAGCTCTGGATACGGAAATGTGATTTTTGTATTTCATGTCTTAATAAATGTTACATGAATAGTGGTTAAACCCAGATCTGGTTTCCTATGTATCTTCTGTTGGGATCCTATAGTCCAGGGTGGCTGAATTTCTCTCTGGGTCAAACGTACCAACAATCTCGGTCCATGACAACTGTCCCAAACATACAGCCATTTTCAAAGAAATCAATGGGGTACCCTACTAGGCCTCCTCAAAAACAGATTTATTTTATATCCACATAGCCAATATTGCAGATCAGATCATTCCAAACATATGCACCACATGATGGAAAACCATCGAGCTATTTTCATGTGATGGAGTAACACCTAAGCCCTTTCCGCACCTAATCTTGTTCCTGCGCTGGGGTGCAGGGATCACACGAGCAGCCTCTACCGAAAGGCTCTCCTTTCCCTGCTGCTTCAGCTTTGCATGAGCTGCCTGCTTCTGCGAGAGCCCTACCTCTTCCTTCCACAGTGCAGTCCGGGATCTTCCCAGGCTGCACTGGGGCAGGAAGTGCGACCGGCCCAGCTCCAGAGACTCCGCAAGCCAGGTAAGTGTGCACGGGACCTGGGAGCAATGTGCGATTGTGCACCATTTTTGGCTCCAAGCCAAAAATGGAAAGGTGCACAATCGGCCCCTGCCAGCCCCTGGAGCATTGTGTGATTGTGAGTGCATCGTGCAGATCACTCTTCGCAATCACGCAACACTCCAGGCCCTCTTTCACATGGCAAATGCCATGCGAAAAGAGCCCTAGATACCAACAGAAATTTAATTACATCTGTAGGTAATAACAATATGCTGCTGTTAGGTGAACCAAACAAGAGCCTGATGTGATTTTTGTTGGCCTAATCAAGGTACTACCACGTTATGGATTTCTAAATCAATGCTAACCCTGCTATGCTCTACATATCTATACTAGAAACAACCATAAGTAGAATAAATAGTAATCAGAAGGTTGCTGCTGAAAAAGACAGATGTGGAAACTGGATACAGCTAAAGTTATGCCTTAGATACATCAGTGATGATGCGCATGAGTTACTTGTGGTTCTCTGTAACTCTGTTCTGTATGGATGCCCACTAACTGGCTATGTGCCATTTGTTTCTTCTCTCTCAAAGAAGAAACCAACACTCAACAGAATTCAGGAAAATATGAGCTGCTGATTCATTATTCATAACTATTCATTCAAAATGAGTAACAACCAGGCAGAGATGAAACCCTCTTGACTAGACTGCACATTCAATCAATTGCTAAAAGATGATTCAAGGAGAGCCAGCATTGTGCAATGGTTTGAGCATTGGGCTACAACCCTGTAGACTAGGTTTTGATTCCCTGCTAGGCCATGGAAACCTACTGGGTGTCACATACACTTTCAGCCCTAGAAAACCCTGTAATAGATTTGCCTTAGGGTCACCATAAGTCAGAAACAACGTGAAAACACACAGCAACGTGAGTCAACATATAGGTAAATCCCCTTTATTCAATGGGTCTACTTCAGTCAGCACTAACTGCAGGGTTTAGACCTCTGTGTTCCACTGCACAGTAGCTCAGTTTTGTTTTGTTTTTGTTTTCAAAATTTCTATATCCTGTATTTTTAAGCCACAATTCAGCTTTATGAAGACACAGCACACATTTAGAAGGATGAGATTTTCACCTCGTGGTCAAGCACCAGCATGATCATGCATAGCACTGGAATAATTTGGACCTGAAATGTTTCTTTACAGGTTTATCTCCACCCCAATACTTACTTCTGCAAGATCCACTTTACTGTCATTTAAAGAGAGGACCAATACTCAGAAAACAGAATAGCAGGCCCCTATCTAAAGCTCTGTATTTGGCACCGGCCTCATCTTGTCACGGCTAAACCAAGATTCTTCTGATTGAAGGCAGCATGGTTAATTACTAGCACCAGCTGCTCAGTTTTGTATGGGTTTACATGCTATTACATAAAGAATAAAGTTATTCTTCTTTAAAGTATTTGTCTGCATCCTAGTTTTTAGCAGAAAGTGTTTGCATAGTTGTATGGCTCAACCTGCACAACTTTCAGAGTTTAAATCTTTCTGTAAGATACAATCGCTATATCTTCTCCTTCAGAATAAACCACTCTTAGTGAAAAGAAGTTTTTTAAATTAACAAGATGTAAGTTATGTCACAGGATTTAGAGTTCTGTGTCCTACTGTGCAATTGCTCAGTCCTGGATGGATTTTGCATGAAATACTGCAGGCAATATGGCAGGGCTTATTTATTCTGGAGAACTACTGTGTCTCCAAATTTCATCCTCCTGGGCAGAACTACTGAAAACTAGCTGTTCTGGTTTTCTAGTGGAAAACCAAAAATCTGTAACTGGTATCTAAAGCATGTTGAGTTGGGCCCAAATAGTTTGGATCAAATTGGAATCCTATCCAAATCAGATGGCAAAGTGAATCAAAGACTAGAGGTTTTGCACAGTTCCAGTTAATATATATAAATAAGGAAAACATTAATTAAAAGTTACTTAGTAAAAGAGGTACTTTAACATTTATCTGAGTAACACCTGAGTCTCTTGTGACTCTGCATTACCCTTGAGCTTTGAAGTTATTCAGAATACAAATTTGCCCTTGTGTACTCCATCAGTTGACAGAAGCAAGCTAAATCTGCTAAGTTGTTGCATTTACCCATTCTTCTCCTTTAAAGAAGAAAACAACCCTTGTAGTGTTCAGGAAAATACCACTTGCAGTTCTCTCAGACAACTTGAAAGGCTAACAACACCTCTGGGAAGTTATCATCTCCCTTCTCATTGTCAAAATTACTCATTTCCATTCTGTGCACCATGGATTTCCAGGACCAGCTAGCAAAATCAACAACTTGAATCTGAAAAAAAAAATCTAAGCTATAAAACTTCACATGTTGTTCAGAGCTGGATCTAGGCATAGCAGGGCTGTCTCGTTATTCCATGTGTTTATTTCCTCTTTATATTTGAAGTTTACATTACTTTTTTTTTTAGAAAAAAATACAGCCTTTTTGTTCTCCATCTATTCTCCTTTTCCAGTTCATCTCCCACTTCCAGTTCATCTTCTATATCCTTAGTTAACAAGATATTAAAATGCACCCACAAATGCACATTGTTCATAGAAGGGGACCATGCGTTCTTTTGTATAAACGTTCTCAACCTCTCTTTCTCTTGGCTATATTTCCCACTTCAAGCTTCACCAGTCTTTAAAATGAAAAATAAAAAACCTCTGATTTACAGATATAAATAACAACTAAGAATTTTTATTAGCCTATCTGCAAAAAGTTCTATTTACCCACAGGTGAAGAACTGTATATGAAGATTTGAAAAAGCAGGGAGAAGTTACTGTTCTTCATCATCATCTTTAGAGCATAAAGTGAACTGGAGGAGAAATTACACTGTTCTCACTGGATTTTGTACCATTATGACCAGCTGAGAGTACTTTGGGATAGATTGCCTGACAAAACAAGCTACAAACTAGGGTAGCAAAGGAATCTTTTACCACTTCAGGTAAGAGTGGTGATAAGACCAACATATAATACTATAGATGGAAACATGGAAATCTACATCTGGAAAGGAAGCATCGTCTACAGGATCATGCTGGCGATGCTATTGCTGCTTGTTCTGCTGTTTCGTGTTATATGCAAAACACATTCTGTTAATTGCTCCGTGTGTGATGATCCATTCCCTATTCCTCGTGAATTTTACCAGCCTGGTGACCTTGAAATTGGTGGAATTGTTTCTTTGATGGTCTTCTTCTATGACGAAGTACTTTTTGAGGAACATCCTGCACAGATATTTATTGATGGACCTGTGTAAGGAATAATTTCTTCTTGTTCTCTCCCCTGCCTGCCAGTTCATATAACAGTACATTTAGACCATAACAGAGAGTAGACAATAAAATACCTGTGTGTTTAAGTTACAGTCCATTTGTAAGGTAATATGAGAAAAATTGCAGTCTTGCAAGATTTTGGTTTACAATTTAGGCTCTTTATGTCATCGAGTTTTTGATTATCATGTTCTATTCCTCCTGTTGCCATTTTTCATATTCATTCCCACCTTACACATGGGCAAACTCAGCTATACTACTGAAATTTCAAACAGATTTGAGAATGACCCGCATTCAAATATGACTCCGCATTCAAATATGAGCCCATGCGTAGTGTTTGCATTTGCAACATAATTATGTCCTTCTAGATGTGCACACATAAAGGCACTGCACATTAATCTGGGGTACTGTTTTCAAATGAAATTGAGTCTGTGGAAATATATAAGGCTCTACTTCTCACTTCCAATAACTTCTTTTGTTTTACCTCCTGCTCTTCAAGTATAGCAATGTATCTCTCTGATTTATGACAGCCAGAATGGTAAAGTGTTCTGAGTGTTGGACTATAACACTGGAAAGCAGGGTTCAATTCCCCACTCAGCCATGGGTGACCTTGGGTGTGTCGCACACTCTCAGCCTCTAGAAAACCCCATGAAAGGTTTGCCTTAGAGTCAAACTAAGTTGGAAATGACATGAAAGCACTTCAACATCCATAAATCTCTCTGATCCTATAGCCAGAATTCTGTAGATGTCATAAATAGATATGAATACCTCTTCTGCCAATGTATGTATTTTTTTTCAGTTTTTCTAGAAAGAACTCCACAGTATGGCAACCCCCTGTACAAGAACTTGTTATGCAGAAACTCAGTTCGATGGCACCAAGACACAGCCAAATAGTAGCCAGGGAATGAGGGTTTCCAGGCAACTACCACTTGCAATTTTGCAACTGGAAACAGAAAAGAACCGTTAGCTCTGTTCTTCTTGTAGCCTGATAGTGCCTGGGAACTCCTTGCTTCCCACAACCCACACCACTGATTGGCTGTGGGGATATTTTCTGGCTCTTTCAAGATGTGCTGCACAGAAATGGAAGGGAAAACCCAATGGAAAGTAACCTGGTAGACAGTTACACTATACCAGTGTGAAAATGATTTTCATTTATCAGAAATCAAGAACTTAAAATAAGGGTTGTGAGCAAATTATAAGCACGTCACAATAGCTACTCTTGCTGAATGGAACTTTGAAAGAACGCGCAGCTACTGGCTTGTCCCAGGTAAGTCTTAAAAAGCAAATGCACTTTCCATGAACTCTCATCTATGAAGGTCTGTGGGTAAGCTGCTTGTGAAAAAGTTCTACTCTAGTGGTGAGTCCCATGTAAAGTAAACACACCAGATCTGTTCTTGAATGGTAAGTCAACACATTGGTAAATTGCTTTGATTTCAATTGGTCTCTTCTACTGGAAATAACAAGAGAATTCAAGCCTATAATTTTTGTCTTACTGGAGTGTGTTTGGAGGGAAAAAGAAGAAAGCACATCTTGCCAATAATTGTGTTTCTTCTCATTTCTACACTGCTCTTAGAATTCCTCAGTATTCCTTTACTGTGGTTTCTTCAGTGATTTTAATCTAGATTTCAATCTTGAAAGCATGCAGTCTATTAAAGATGAGAAGTACAAACACGTGCTGGTGGTGGTGGCACTACCAGTGATGGTAGTCGTGGTGCTGATGTTCTTATTGCTTGGTTGAACTGCCTACAACTCTTTTCACAGTTTAGCAGTCAAGAACTACCAGAACGTCCTGGCCTTCACATTTGCTATCAAAGAGATCAATGAGAGCCCCAACATCTTATCAAATCTCTCTTTGGGGTTCCACATTATCAACAGCTGTCTCTCAGCAAGGATAATCTACATAGCCATCTTCAGCCTTCTTTACACGCATCATAGGTTCATCCCCAACTTCAAGTGTTACAATGAGAACAATGCCATAGCTCTCATTGGAGGAAGAATGTCTGAAATCTCTGCCAATGTGGCCATCCTATCAGCAAACTACAAGACTCCACAGGTAAGCCATATGCACAGAAGGTTCACAAATCTTCCCATCATCTTCCTTTTCGTAAAGCATTTGATAGTGTTCGCTGTTATATTTTGTTTAGAAATCTGGCCGTGTGATAATAAAACAAGGTGGATTCAGAGCTTCTCAGAAATTTGTACCCCCAAAAATGTCTGAATTACTTTTTGTGAAAATAAATTTGAGGATGAGATTACAACATGATACACAGATGTGTACTTCTGGAAATGTTTATCAATTAAACAAATGAAGTGGTAGAGAGAATTTTTGTGAAACTTACAGATGACATAAAATTGGAAGAAGCAGACACAGCTAACACAAGGGAAGAGAGGAGTAAAAATTAAAACAGTCATGAAATAATGGAAAGCTAAACTAGAACTAACACAGCACAAATACTCAATGTTTCACATTTAGACCAAACACAGAATTAATAATGAATTCATAGTTACAGACGGGTGGTATGAGTAATTCCAAATCCCACCCATAGTTTATCAGTAAAAACTGAAGTAAGCATTCTATTTCATTTCATACTGTTTAGACCAGATGCTAGCTGATACACATTAAATCTGTGGGAACAGTCTCAGAGGAGGCAATGAAGACATTCAGGGTGATGAACTGTTGTGAAAGGTTGAAGGAAAAGTTTCAAGATTTTCCTGAAAAGAAGAGGACACTGAAGGATGATAAACACAATTTGTTTCAAATACCCGAATGACAGTCACATAAATTATGGCAAAGACATCTTTTCTTCTCCCCCATAAAGGAAGATCATATGTTGGTTGATATTTTGGATAAATTTCTTAACGGAAACACAGTTCATGAGTGGAAATTGTTACTGAAGGTGATAGTGTTACAGGTCAGACTATTTCAGTTGGTAACTTCTCCGCTTGCTTATACAACACAAAAGAGGGACAAATAAACTGGTGCTATCTATAGACTGTAGAAAAGAGCATAAGATCTGTAACATTTTCAGCCTACTTTCTGTATCGTAGCGAAAGAGGGAAGGAAGGAAGGAAGGAAGGAAGGAAGGAAGGAAGGAAGGAAGGAAGGAAGGAGGGAGGGAGGGAGGGAGGGAGGGAGGGAAAGAAACAGGGGTTGACAGGAGGTAACTCTATGAATTTGTGCATTAATTAACACCTGATGACAAGTAGTGGACAGATTACTAAAGGTACAGTGAGCACTAGATAAAGACCTCTAGTGCACCAGATATGAAGGTGTGTCTAGAGCTTCTGGTTGGATGGGCAATGCCAACCAACCACAATGATATGTGGACATCAAAAGACATTAAAAGAGATGTCAGGGCCCATAAACCAGGCTGCAGGAAAAGAAGACAATAATGTAACTGTCCAGATATGCTGTCCCTTACAGCTCTGACTTGCTGTCAATATCAATTTATATTGATATTGATAAAATGGACATCTAGGACATCTGACAGTGGATAAATGCTTAAGTTACAATTTAAGACTAAGTTACTATATTAGTTACAATATAAGACTGCTATTGTGAGTTGCAAACTCTGGTGACCAGATAGAACCCAGAATTAGCTGACAAATGACAAGGACCCTCATTCCTTCAATCTAAGTGACAGGGGTGGGGAGTCGCATCTGTTTCAGTGCTAACTCCTTCAAGCACAGGCTGAGTGCTAGTTTCTTCAAGATCTCTGATTCAAGATTTCCTGCATTGGTTGGATAAGATGGCCTATAAGACATTCTACAACTCTACTATAATTTAATATTCCACTATAATCCATCTGAAAAAAAACATGTCTTATATTTCAGCTCACATATGGATCATTTTTGCTAGAACAGGATAATAAAATTTATTTTCCATATTTGTACCAAATGGCACCAGATGAAGTCCAAGAGTACCGAGGAACTGTGCAATTATTTCAGCATTTTGCATGGACATGGATTGGAGTTTTTGCTATGAATGATGAAAAAGGAGATAAATTTTTACAGACAGTGATACCAGAGCTGTCACAGAATGGTATCTGTGATGCTTTCACACTCAGAATACCAAATAGTGATTATTTAAGTGATTTAATAGAATTAGTTTTAGAACAGTTGGAAAGCTACATTGCTGTTGAGAGTAAAACCAATGTAATTTTTGCATATGGAGAACCTCCATTCTTTCAGGCTTTAGGAGTGCTACTGCTTTCAGCATCACTCTTATCAATTTCATTTCTACCTAAAGTGTGGATTTTTACATCTCACTGGGATTTTGCATCTCTGCCTTTTGAGAATTTGGATCTACAAACTTTCCATGGTTCTATCTCTTTCACTCATCATTCCAATCAGCCGTTAAGATTCCAGGAATTCATTCAGATGGTAAGACCTTCCTGGTCCAAAGGAGATGGCTTCATCCAGGACTTCTGGGAACAAGCATTCTGCTGTTCATTAAAAGGGGATAATAAATATGAGGAGCTCTGCAGTGGGAATGAAAAACTGGAAACCCTTCCTGGCACTTTGTTTGAAATGAGTATGAGTGGTCACAGTTACAATGTCTACAATGCCGTGTATGCTGTGGCACATGCTCTGAATGCCATAGTTGAATCCAGCTCCAAACACGGTAGACGGATAAGAGGAGTAAAACTGGAATTGATGAATATGCAACCATGGCTGGTAATTATAGCAGAGCATTTGCATTTTTATTTTTATTTTAAAGAGAGGCTAGCACAGACCAAATGACACCAATAAGATTTAAATACTGTATTTGTTGGCGTATAAGACTCACTTTGTTTCCCAAATAATACTGTTTGAAAATGGGATGCATCTTATACGCCAGTGTGTCTTATACACCAGCAAATAGTATTTACTGGTATATAAATGGGGTGTGTCTTATACATAGGTGCGTCTTATACTCTGGTAAATATGGTAAATCATTAATAATTTAGTCCCATTGATTCCAATGAGACTCCATGAAGTACAGCTATGTCTAAGTACAACCTGCTATAAAGGAGTGAACTTTTGTAATTATGATTCATAATCAGCTGCACACGTGTAGTATTTAAGTGGAAGAAAATCAGAGTTAAAATATACAGGATATACATTATCCAAAAGAAGGCAGAACAGTCTTCTTTACTGCCCCGGATGTGGAAAGCTCTCCGTTCGGAGACCTAGTTGGTGCTGGTGCTATGAAGTGGGGATGGAGGGGAAAAAAACTTGAAATATTAAGAAATGGTTGAAAAACCTATTTTTTTAAAGAGTCAAGAAAACATAGCAAGTATAATCCTGGACTGATGAGAATCTTCACAGTTCAGGACTTATTCTGTGCAAAAGTTTGTGCATGTTTATTTTGTGCAGAAAACAGCATTTTCTGTACAGAAACAGCATTTTCTGCATGGAAAAAT
Source organism: Iguana delicatissima (assembly GCA_948472985.1). Taxonomy (NCBI): domain Eukaryota; kingdom Metazoa; phylum Chordata; class Lepidosauria; order Squamata; family Iguanidae; genus Iguana; species Iguana delicatissima. The sequence goes on along the minus strand of CAOKZL010000703.1, from coordinate 628,655 downwards.
GATACTTCAGGATGCAAGAATGTTGTATTCCTCGCAGAAAAATATCTGTAATTCGGAACTTGTTCTGTATAAAATTTGCACTTGTTTGATTTGCATATTGATTTGTTTGTATTTTCTGCACAGAAATCAGTATTTCTGAATTGAAATATTATTTTCCATACAGAAAATGTTGTTTTCTATGCAAAGCACCCACGTGTGAACTATGTGCAGAACAAATCCCCAATTACAGCTTTTTTTTTCCTAAACAGAAATCAATATTTTAGCCACAGGAATTAATTTTTCTTAGCTGAAATATTATTTTCCCACACAGAAGATGCTGTTTTCTGTGCAAATTAACCATGTTTTGGTTGCAGATAATAAGTCCAAAGTTGCAAACTGCATGGGTTTTTTAAAGACTTTCTAAAAGCATGAAGAAAATTGCAGAAATGACTTGTTGCTACCTTCAAGAAGAGAATTAGTGAATAATTACACCCCTACTAGGGCATTAGTAGGACTGTCCACCAAAGCTTTTGAAATGCTACTATTATACCTTCTAAAGCATTGTTTTACACTATTTTAATTCTTCTAAGTTATCACATGTTTCCCATTCTGAGAACTTCAGCTATATTTTAATTGATAAATATTACTCATGTTGGCTGAAGTAGGACTTTTTCAAGTTTGCTGTACTCATTTTAAGACCTGACCTGGTTCATTTTCTCTTTCCATCTAGGTCCATCACTTCCTAAGGAACAGCATATTCAATAACAGCGCAGGAGACACTGTGCACTTGGACGAAAATGTACAAATAGTTGCAGGGCTTGATATTACAAACTTTTTGGTGTTCCAAAATGCTTCAATGGTTAGAGTAAAAATTGGAAGATGGGATCTCCAAACTCCTCCAGCCCAAGAGTTAACCATTAATGATAACCAAATTGTATGGCCTACATATTTTAATCAGGTGAACCATAGCTACAGAAGTCTGAATAATTCAAAAAGGAACATTTGTTTGACTGCAGGTCATTCTTCTGCCTGCTTCTCAAGTTTTTCTGAGTAGCATTGTTACTACTTTGAAATCTTTGTCTCTTCCACTCTCTTAAAATATTCAATATACTAAAAGATGTCAAACCTGTCTGTTTCACATTTATTGTTGTAAAGAATTGATAGATGATATTACTACTACTACTACTACTATTATTATTATTATTATTATTTCAAGAATCCATTGTAGTGGAGAGTAGGGGAAAGAAAGAAAAAGATTTCTTCCTCAACTATGTTATTTGATGGTTTCTATCTTATTTAAGTAGTCCTGTGGATTTACCACAGTGGATTGTGTCTGTTTTCCTTTACCTGAGAATTTGCTAAGTTTTTCCTGTTCATTCTGCAGAATCAGGCTTCGCACCCTAACATGTTACCCTCAGTATGTCACTGGATGTTACTTAGTTTTAATAGTTTGTAAACTATCATTACACCCAAGTTTTGATTCTGCTAAGAACGCATAGAAGATCTTATTCCAGGAGCCCTGGTGGGGCAGTGGTTAAATGCCAGTACTGTAACCACAAGGTTGTGAGTTCAATCCTGCCAGGCTCCAAGGTTGACTCAGCCTTCCATCCTTTCATAGGTCGGTAAAATGAGTTCCCAGCTTGTTGGGGGCAATTAGCTAAAAATACATTGTAAACCGCTTAGATAACACTTAGTTGATAGGCAGTATAGAAATAAATGCTATTGCTATATTGCTATTATTATTATTACATGAATCCATTTCTGGTGGGGAAATCTCAGTTGAGGTCTTATCTCCAATTACCTAGCTAGAAGTTCACATCTTTTGAGCACAAGACTAGCAATGCAGTTTCAAAGATCATTCTTATGGCTGAATATACTAATGTATTAATCAGGCCATGGAGGAAAAAAATCAAAATTAGAATCAAATGGGGGGAATCAAAATCTGATCCCAGAGATGTCTCTTCTTATAATCTTTGTCTTGGCATCTTCAAATCCCTCAATACTTGTTCTCATGTGCCTTCAAGTTGTTTCCAACTTATGGTGACCCTAAGGCAGTGGTTCTCAACCTGTGGGTCCCCAGATGTTTTTGGACTTCAGCTCCCAGAAGACCTGAGCATTGATCATAGTGGCTGGGGCTTCTGGGAGCTGAAGTCCACAAACATCTGGGGACCCACAAGTTGAGAACCACTGCCCTAAGGTGAACCTGTTATGAGTTTTTCTAGGGGCTGAGAGTGTGTGATGCACTAAAAGTCACTCATTGAGTTTCCATGGCTGAGAGGGGAATTGAATCCTGGCCTTCAGGATCATAGTCCAGTTCTCAAACCACTACTCCAGACTGCTTTCTCTTCAATACTAGTAGTCATGGTCACGTAAAATATGTTGCATTTAGATAATTTTAATTGACTGACCCTTGAGGTTATAACATAACTAAGAATACCAGAGTCATAAGCCTGATGAGAAATGCACCCTGCCTGGATATTAATTTGAGCTAAAATGTTTCCAGTTCTTTTTTAATCATTACCTGAACGAAAACAGTTATCCTTCAATCTCTGCACTTTCCAAATTTTCAATAGGGTTCTATCATTTAAAAGATTGCATAAAGTAGGAAAAAGAATTGCCCACAGAAATCCACATTATTACAGCAAATGTGGTAAAAATGCATTATACTGAGGAAATCAATGAGGAAAATTATTTGGGGGAAAAAGTGTGTTGGATACAATTGTATAGCAAAACAGGTGGACATGGTCTTCAAATTGCAGCACAGATAACAACATTTTGTAGTTGTCAAGTATATCTGATAACTTTATTTATTGAAACTACAGTTGGAAGTTCTATAAACTGATACCAAGAATTTTCACAAAGGGAAGATATGGAGTATAGCCTCAATGTTTCGTCGCCAGTTCTGTAATTTGCCGCAGTCCAAAATGAGCATCCTTATTCAATTCACTACAGTTCATTTCTGAAAATTATCTCTGGAGAGAAGGAAACAGATTCAGTGGGTTTCTCCATCATCCTTACACACACCTACACAGACACAGACAGACAGGCAGACAGACAGACACACGCACACACACAAAATCCAAAACTGGACTGAAGTATCTGGCAGAGTGGAATGGCCAATATGGACAGTTTTATCAGCATATGTGATCTCAGGTTGGCAAAATAATTCCATCTCACAGATCCATACAGAAGTCTTGAAACTGGGCTCAATGATTGCTGGTTAAAAAGGACTTAGTGCAAGAGGGATTTTTGTCCTATCTGAGCAAAAATATTTGTCAAAAACCGATGTTCTAAGTGTTTGTAAAGCTTGTCACATATTTTAGAAGACCCTGAAATTCTCTTCCAAAACCAGCTCAGGAGAAATTTGCTGGTATCTCTACTGTGACAAAAGAATACTCTCTGAAGACCAATCATACTCATGACACACTTTCTTTTTGGTAACCAACCTCTCTCTGCAGCAAACTATACATTAGTAACGTATTTATAGATTGAAAATAAGAAATGTTTGCACCTGACAGTATCACTGTGATTTGTATACAGGCACAGACAGATTTAAAACACTTACTTACTTACTTACTTACTTACTTACTTACTTTATTTATGGACAAGGTGCTGCCTGTTGCTGTGTGCAATGGCAATTGCTATCCTGGCTACTACAAGAAAAAGAAGGAAGGTGAGAAGTCTTGCTGCTATGACTGTGTTGCTTGCTCAAAAGGGATGATTTCTTACTTTAAAGGTAGGAGACAATATATACATAGATATCAAGAAATTAACATAATATAACTCATGTATGATTTATTCATTCATTCATTCATTCATTCATTCATTCATTCCTGAGCTTGGTAACTCACCTTTCAAAGGAAATTTGTTCCTGTTACTTATCACAATATTTGTAATAGAAACCTATTGCCATTACGCACTAAAGTACCAAAGAAGGAACTTAACTACGTTGCTTGTTGTGCCACTCATTCTTTTTGCTTTGTTTTCTGTTATTTTTAGGTAGGAACCAGAGATGTATCTAGAGTGGGACAAGTGCAGCACGTGCCCTGAGTGCCAATACCAGGGGGGCACAAAAAAGCCAAAGCCCCTTCACCCTTCCGCCTTGGCCTAGTCTTCTGCCACCCCTGCTGGGGTTATTTTTGGCCCGGTGCTATGGTGCTGCCACTTCCACCCAGGTCTGGCCTGCCACTGCCCCCACTGGGGTCTTCCTCAGCCTAGTGTGGCAGTGGCAGTGGTGGCAGCAACAGTCTTTCCATCCAGGCTTGGCCCATCGCCACTCCTGCTGGAATCATTCTCACTTGGCTCAGTGTGGCAGCGGTAGCACTTCCACCTGGACTTGGCCTGCTGCCGCTCCCACCAGGGGTCATATACTAGTTCATCATGATGGGTTTTTTTAAAAAAAAATGGAGACCTATCAACACCAAACAATATATTCTGAGATAACCTTCCAACTGACTCTTGGATAGATATTTGACAATATCTTAAATATGTATTTAAGAGGATCTTCCTTTTTTCCAGATATGAATGCCTGTGTCTTGTGTCAGGAAGACCAGTACTCCAATGAGGACAAAACTCAATGCATTCCCAAGATCATAAGCTTTCTTTCTTATAGGGAAACTTTAGGAATCACTTCTTCTACTTTGGCTATTGCCTTCTCGTTGATCACAATTTTAGTGCTTAGAACATTTGTAAAGCATAAGGATACTCCCATCGTCAAAGCTAACAACCGGAGCTTTTCCTACATCCTTCTTATCTCACTTTTCCTCTGTCTGCTTTGCTCCTTACTGTTCATTGGAGAACCAGGAAAGGCAAACTGTCTTTTCCAACAAATGTTTTTTGGCATTGTCTTCTCTGTGGCCCTTTCAAGCATTTTGGCAAAAACTGTCGTCGTGGTTCTAGCATTCATGGCTACCAAACCAAGATTCCCATACATGGGAAAAGGACTGGCAAATTCAATTGTCGTTTGTGGCCCCTTTATTCAAGCAGGCATCTGTATAGTCTGGTTGATCAGTTCTCCACCATTCCCGGATATGGATATGCACTCATCATATGCGGAAATCATACTGGAATGTAATGAGGGCTCCACTACCATGTTTTACCTGGTTTGGGGCTATTTAGGCCTCTTGGCCATTGTCAGCTTCCTTGTGGCTTTCCTAGCCAGGAAACTACCAGACAGTTTCAATGAGGCTAAGTTTATCACTTTCAGCATGCTTGTGTTTTGTTGTGTTTGGGTGTCCTTTGTTTCAGCCTACCTGAGCACCAAAGGAAAATATATGGTGGCTGTGAAGATCTTTTCCATCTTGTCTTCCAGTGCTGGATTATTGGGTTGCATCTTTTTCCCTAAATGCTATATCATTGTAGTCAGGCCAGAGCTGAACTGCAAGGAACACCTCTTGAGAAGAAAAAAATGAAAGAATATCAGTTTGTCTCTTTATTCTTTGTCATAGTTTATTGGAGATGAGGAGAATTCTAGGATTCTAATTTTGAGCAGAATTAAAGAGGTGGAGCCCACCTGAACTAGGCTTCCAGACATTAAAGAATATAGTTTATGGTAAAACCAATGTTGGTTCACTGGGAATTTAAAATAAAATAGACTCAAAAGGAACATTGTGTTTTTAATAAATTATTTTTAAAAACAAATTTTTAAAAGATCACTTCTCTGGCCTGCTTCTTCTACACCATGCTGTAGCCAGACAAGGGTGGTTCAGAGATAACTTTTGTTTCCCAGACTTTATTTTAATTGCCAGTGGGAGATGCTCATCAGGTACTGGGTTATTTTCAAATATACCATATCAGTTCAGATGAAAGCATGCTTTACACTGCAATGTTTTATTGCTGTAGGTCTCCTCCCATGGCATCTCATGCCTGGTGCAGCTGGTGGGCCATGAGAGGTAAAGCCAAATATGTCACCCACCAGACACCAAAGGACACATGTAATCCATTATAGGTATCTGACATGGAAATAAACTGAAGCAAATTAATTTACACCATCTCAGAAGGGTTGCTTTTTCTCACTTTCGGCTCTCTGTTGTGCTGGGAGAAAAGCTGTGGGGTCTCTATCTCCACTGGGAGCCTTTGCTATCTTGTTCTTTAAAATATGAGCTCTAGTGTTGCACAATGGTTAGCTCTGCATACAGACTGAATACTTGTTTCCATGTCTGTGCTAAACCCCTAGTGTGGAAAACATGTTCATGCTGTGTTCGTTATGGAATAGTTCCAAGTATTTGATCTATCCATATGTGCTCACATGTTTTCTGGATCAAAGTCCTAACTCTGACAACTTCTGTGCATGTATGCAATCCATACTTGCTCAAAGGGCTTCAAACAATCAACAAGTGGAATAGACCACCCTTGGCTTGCTGAATCTTCAATGACTACTATTTGAATTCAAAGGTGGGCAATTGCAATGGGTCCAGCATCCAATTTTCTTCCCCAGGACCCACTAGGGGCCATATACATTGCCCAAGTCAAAACCAAGAATTGCAGTGTTGAGATGTCTAAATCTGGTTTTGAAAAACACATTTTTAAAATGTTGAACCGTATTTATATCTGTGTGAGATGGGTTTGCCAGTCCATGAAGTATGGCAGTCCAGTTATCCCTTTTTCCAGGAATGGACATTATTGGTGCACCAGTAAAAAAAAACAAGCACATACACACAAATAATATACTATATTAAGACATTGTCTGCTTCAGAGGAGTCTTGTCTCTGCCTTTGAGAACTGAGAATCAGAAGAAGCAGAGGGAAACAAAGGGGGAATAGTATGAAAGAGAGAATAATGCATGAATGTGTAAATGCCAGTGTTAGCACATCATGTGAGTCAGCTTGTTTGGATCCTTGACTACCCACTGGTGTTGGGCCATGGTACTTTCATTCAGGCAAAAGTGTAGGGAAACTTGTGGATCTACTGTCAGTCACACAACTGAGCTACAGAAGTCCTGAAGATGGAGACCCATAAACTCCTGACCCTTCCCTCCACCATCACACATACAGTATATAGTTTATAGGGGGTTTTTTATTATTATTTTGATGATCTAAAAGGTATATCATTCCATAAGTAAATGCTGTTAAAAGTGACATAAGACTGTTAATAACTGTAACTGAAGAAAAGATCAGTTGGAAGTGATCCATTGAAGGAAGCACACAAATTTCCCAAACTATGGTTCTACATATTAACCGAGATCTTCAGGTTATGCTAAATATGAGTGATCTTTTAATATAAGTCATGCTCTGGACAAATGCTAGCATTAGACCTACTGAACTATATGCCATTTACTTCTTTTTGCCCTCAGAGAAAAAAACAACACTTGCTTCATTCAATAAAAGACCTTTGAAGCTTTGTCATGTATGATGCAACTTCAGAGGCTAAGAACACCTAGGGAGAGGTATTATCATCTCCCCTGCTATTAGTCTGATGACTGGTTTCCATCTGTTTACACAACCAGTTTCCAAATGCTTGAACAATCACATTTGAAAGATGATATAAAGTTCATGTTGTTTACCTAGCCTAGAATTCTGTCATTAATTTTGTATGTTTAATTCCCTGTTACTTTTTTAGAATGGTTTCCATCACTTGTTTTGGTCTGGACTTTTAATTTTTAAATATACTGGCAATACCTTGTTTATCACCTCATTTCCTTGCTAATCTCCCAGTTACTAGTATCTTACTCTTAATCCATGGAGTTTAGTACTGAACAGAATTTCATTCTCTCTTTGTCTCTGTGCCTCACAAACACACATACACACACAGTGTCACTGTAGTATAAAGTACGTTACATGTTTTTTTTAATGTCTTGTATCACCCTTTCTATTGACTCTTGCTTTTCCTCATCCGTCATTGCAGTTTGTTTGTGAGACTATAGTAGATTAATTTGACAATGGAAACATGGGTATCCAATCATCAGAAAAGAAGTTTTGCCAATAGGATTGAGGTGTTGCTGCTGTTGCTTCAACTGCCATGTCATACTGTAGCCAAGAGATATGCTATGAATTGCACCATATATGGTGATCCTCTCCCTATTTTTCATGAATTCTACCAGCCTAGAGATCTTATCATTGGTGGGACTGTTTCTCAGATCTTCTTCCTCTATAACAATATCTCTTTAATGGTGGTTCCCCAACCTGAACAGATATTAATCAATGAACTTATGTAAAGTGTACTTTCCTTCCTTCCTTCCTTCCTTCCTTCCTTCCTTCCTTCCTTCCTTCCTTCCTTCCCTCCCTCTCTTTAGCGACAATTGGTTTACTTTACACTGTGGGAAAAGTAGTATTCTCTGTATTTGGTTGTTTGGTTGTTATTTTCTCCCTTTCTCTATTTGGTTGTTAATTTCTCCCTTTCCCATCCACCTTCTGTACTGTGTGGCTGGATACAAATCATAGATTGTCTCACTGTGTAGAATGCATATTGTGCATTTCATGGTGGGGGGAGATCTGCAGAATAGCCACATGGTGGATTATTTCTTTGTTGTTTGCCACATCACCTCTTGTTTCCTTTTATCGTCTCTGTTCATCTCTGTTTCCTTTCAACCACTTCCATTCCTCTAAATTTTTAATTGTATCAGTACACATTTGTCTTTCTGCATTTGTCTATTACACCTGCAGTATTGTTTTCACCTGTTAGTTAAGTTAAGAAAAGAGATTCCTCTTAAACCTCAGAAAGAACTTTCTGATGGTCAGAGCTGTACAGCAGTGGAATATGCTACCTTGAAATGTGGTGGAGTCTTCTTCTTTGGAGGTTTTTAAACAGAGGCTGGATGGCCATCTGTTGGGGGTGCTTTGATGGGTGTTCCTGTATGGCAGGAGGTTGGACTGGATGGCCCATGTGGTCTCTTCCAACTCTGTGATTCTATGATTCAGTAATGCTCCATTTTGTACTTCTCTGTGCAACAGTTTCCATCACTACTTCTTCTCATATTAGATGATTTTCAGTTGCATGGATGTGTCTCCATTACTACTTGTTTGAAACAACCTGAAGTCATTGTACTTTTCTTTCTTTTCATTGCCCACAGATACATGCAGTCAGCCATTTATTAAGAACCAGAAAAACCATGAAGTGTTCTGAGTATTCAGGATTTTGTGGAAGGTATACTTTCATTTGTCTTTCTTACTTTACAGTCTATATTCTCACTATGAGTAAGTTCACCCTAAAAGTGCAGTGATGAATTAAAATGAATGCACATCAATGTTATCACTGCTGTAATATGTTTAAAAAGATGAAACTTCTCTTGCAGTTCAGTGCCTAAGAATTACCAGTGCATCATGGCTTTGGCATTTGCTGTCAAAGAGATAAATGAAAATCCCAAAATACTACCAAATGTCTCTATGGGATTTCATATCCTCAATAGCTACTACACAGCAAGGATGACCTATAAGGCTACCTTGAGCCTACTTTCCACACAACATAAGTTTGTCCCCAACCTCAAGTGTCACAGCCAGAGAAATCTTGTAGCTCTTATTGGAGGATGTATCTCTGAAATCTCTGCCAGTGTGTCTATTCTTTCAGCAATCTACAAGACTCCACAGGTGAGCTGTAGACTTGGGGATTCCTAAGCACAGAACACAGTTGTCATTTCAGAAATGCACTGGATAAAATCCTCTGTTATGTCCCCCCCCCAAATACAATGTAGGTGATAGTACATCAAGCAATAGCCAGATATTTAGAAAAGAGTACTCAAGGGGTCTCTGTAATGGACCCATTCATGTGTTTATCAATGACTTATGTGAAGAGATGGAGGAAATCCCTATCAATGAATCGAGGTTTAAGAAAACTGGGCAGGATATGTAGCACCTCAGAAAAGAATAGTAAAATTCAAAATGATGTTGAGAAAATAACAGATATAATGGAGAAATTTCTTGTGCAATGAAATCTGTTAGTGAGGGGCGGCTTTTGTTCACTATTATCTTTTCAAACAGATGTCGAACAACAATTTTGGTGAGGAGATCTTTAATTCTGTATTGCTTCCTTCCCATTTGCACAAATTAGCCTAATTATATTATTTAACGTTCTCGTACAATTTGCCTAGAAAATCGTTATCACTTTCTTTCAGCTCACTTATGGATCACTTTCGCCAGCTCAACCTGCCAAAGCTCTATATCCATTTGTATACCAGTTGGTCCCAAATGAAGGACACCAGTATATTGGTGCTGTCCGGTTATTTCAACATTTCAGATGGACATGGGTTGGGCTGGTTACTGTGGCCGATGATAAAGGGGACATATTTTTGCAGATGTTTGTGCCGGTGCTTTCCCAGAATGGCATCTGCTATGCCTTTATAATCAGATTACCAAAAGCAGATTATCTAGAGGAAATGATAGATTTGATCTTACTTCAGTTGGACAGCTATAATGTTGTAATTGAGAATAAAGCCAATATACTGTTTGTATATGGAGAATACCCATCTTTTTATATTTTGAGAACATTACTGGATGCAACATCCTTATTGGGATTGCCACCTCTGGGTAAAGTATGGGTTACTACGTCTCACTGGGATTTTGCATCACCCTCTGTTGAAAAGATCTGGGAGATGGATTTCTTCCATGGTTCCATATCCTTCACTGTACACTCTAACCAGCCACTAGGTTTCTATGAGTTTATTCAAACAATAAGACCTTCCTGGACCAAAAGAGATGGTTTCATTCAGGATCTCTGGGAATAGGCATTCGGCTGTTCGTTAAACAAGAATAATAGACAAGGAGATGAGAAACCCTGCACTGAGGAAGAGAAGCTGCAGAGCCTTCCTGGAACTTTGTTTGTAATGAACATGACTGGCCGCAGCTACAGTATCTACAATGCTGTCTATGCTGTGGCATATGCTTTGCATGCCTTATTTGAATCCAGATCTAAACAGAGGATATCAATGCAAGGAGGGAGAGTGGCATTTGAGGACTTGCAAACATGGTAGGTAATTACCCCTCCCATTTTTTCCCCAAAGGCTGATTCTTAACCAGAGAAACTAGTGTTGTTATCAAAACCTCATGTGTGATGTTCAAAGATCCTTAACTGCCTTTTCATTAGTATGATGGAACTCACTAACATGAATATTGGTTTATTGCTTCTGTTTAACTTCTGGTTTATTAACTTCTGTATAAAACTTGTTGCTGAAACAGCCGTTAGATCAGTGGTTCTCAACTTGTGGGTCCCCAGATGTTTTTGGACTTCAGCTCCCAGAAGCCCTGAACATTGACCATAGTGGCTGGGGCTTCTGGGAGCTGAAGTCCACAAACATCTGGGGACCCACAGGTTGAGAACCACTGCGTTAGATTGAGGGCATTTGCTACATCAATAATAGCCTCGCTTATGAACATTGTTCAAGGACATCATGATTATGATAGTTACATCCTGCTCTGGTCATGTAGACACTGGACAGTAGAGATAGATAAGTAACACTGAGTCACTTATGAGTGAAAATTTAACTTTGCCCATGTGTGCTTTATTCTGCTACAGCAGTCAAGAAAAATGGTATAAATATTTGAAACCTGAGAAATAAAGTTATCCTTCTGGATCACTACTGCTAGTAGGCTTGACTGAACACAGTTCTAAGTATCAGCAGGATCCTTTGGCCAGAGGCATATCTAGCATAAACAGCACCTAAAGCAAGCATGGAATTTACACCCTCATCTCTGGGACCAGGGCCACTTCCTCTTCCTCCTCCTCCCCCTCCCCCTCCTCTAAAGCTTCTGACATAGCATCCTTGTGCACCTCTGGCACTGGTGCCCAAGGCACATACCCTACTTCCCCACCTTAGATACACCTCTGCCTTTGACCAAAGAAAACTCTTGCAGTGTTTAATTGCTTTCTATTTTATTTTATACTTTGTATTTGTATTCTGTGTTTTTGCCTCACTTTCCACCTGGTTTCTGTGCTCATCCCAGCTCCCTGTCCAACTTCTTGAATACGGTGGGTCAGAGATTTCACACCTACTCACACTAATAACTATGATGACTGAGTAATTCAGGTAGCTGAAGGCAAAAAGTTGTTATGTTCTGATGAGTTTATGGCTGAGATAAAAACAGAACTATGATTTGGTTTAAACAATCCCACCTCACAATCCGTTTGGCTTACTGGCACCACCTACAATATGATTAGAGTATACAAAGCATTGATTTAATTGGGTTTCAGCCAAGCGCAATTCAGAATTAGTTGATTTTCAATTACAAAATTCTCAGAATGGGCTGGCATTGGTTCTGATATCCACTCACATCAATGGTAGACATGATCTAGCAAGCTCTGTTAGATCGTGTACCCCAGAAGCATCGTGCCTGACAGAGAGGGATCTCTCTGTCAAACTAGTGGACTCTGCAATACACGGGGAATCTGAAGACTCCGTTATCAGGAGTCATCTAAGGGCTGGCAAGACATTGCAGTCTGTTGTGAAATGGTTAGCCAGCAGAGTGACTGATGTGCTGCAGCCTGATGCACAGCAGGCACTGCCATGCATTGGGATACTCCACAATGTGTGCCTTTGGACACTGGCTATGAAGTGCCAGAGCAGAACAGGAATGTTTGATGAGCATCAGAAGTTCCCAGTGAACATTGGAGCACTCTTGCTGGCTCCTCTTCACAATTGATTAACAGGGTGTTTTGGTTGGTTGATTGGTTGGTTTGGTTTGGTTTTTTGTATTTCTGCAACCTAACTACAGAGTGGTAAACTTACAAAACAGAGACCATGACGTAGAATCTCAATCATTATCTTTCAACTCCTCTACAGCAGGAACTCAGCTGGTGAGTGAATGAGGATTAAAGCATTACTTTTCATAATCCATGACCCAGATTTGCTTATGATAGCAATTTCTGAAATTCCTTCTAGTAATTTTAAGACCCAGTTGTTGTGTTCTTCATATCTTCCAGGTCCATTACTTCCTAAGTCGCACCTTATTCAATAACAGTGCTGGAGAGACTGTGTACTTCGAGGGCAATGGAGAATTAATTGCAGAGTTTGATGTTGCAAATTGGTTGATGCTGCCCAATGCCTCACTTGTTTGAATCAAAGTTGGAAGACTGGATTCTCAGGCTCCTCTGGGCCAAGAATTAACTATTAATGGTGACCAAATTGTTTGGCATAGAAGTTTCAATCAGGTTAGCCTCAGCTCCAGATGCTTGAATATAATTATTTGTATTCATGTATTTGTTACATTTGTTAACCTTTCCTTCAAGAATCTAAGGTTGCACACATATACTGTTTCCCTATGAGATACAGTAGGCTGAGAGATAGAAAGAAAGGTAAGGTCACATAGTGAAATTTCTGACCAAAAAGCCAGCTCTCCCCAGTCCTAATCAAAATACTAAACAACATTGGCTCAAAAGGAAAGATATGAATTTTGTCCAACTCATTCTTTTTTCTTCTCTTCAGGTTCTGATTTATGCAGGGCAGCCCTGTCATTTTGTTAAATCAATTTCTGACCCTATTCTTAAAAAATGCTTGCTCACTATCTATCTATCTATCTATCTATCTATCTATCTATTTCAAAATTCTTCACCTAAAGATTTCTTCCAGCTCCTCTGAGAGGGCTACAGTTGATATCTGACTTCACAATTAAATTTGTGTTGGGTAGAGAAACCTTCCTGCCATACTTCTATCACTTTCTGTTTGGGGATCAAATTCTTTTATATCTATAGCAGGATATTTAAGTATTTTTAAACTCTAAATTTAATTATCACACCAGAGGTAGAAGTTTTCTTTAGACAATTCTATATACTTACTACTTTTCAAAATTGGTTAAGGAAACTGTGTTGCACTCAGTGGTCCTTGTACACATTCCTCTGAATTCTGAATCAGTTTTGGGGGGATGGTGGAGTCTAGGTCTCATTTCAAAGCCAAATTATCTTTTTGCTAGATATTAATAACTTCTGTGCACAAGATCAGAAAACTTCTGCCTGAACATAGTAGCCTATTCATAAATCAACAGGCTGATTTAATTTCTGAAAAAGATACCTCCTGCCTGACTTCTTGACCATTTTCAACCGAGGGTCTGACAACACTTGTCAATGTTAACTTAAAAATTAAAGGGGTAAGCTGGAACAGTTTCCAACATGCAGGGGAGTTTTCTAAAGCTTGCCTCTCCAAATCTATATTGTCCCCTTCTGAAACCAAGGGAGGAGACATTGGCCAATCTTCTCTAATGTCATCAATCATTCAACGTCTGCAAATCACTATTGGGATATCACACATTCTTCTCAGAGATTTAATTTACCTCCATAATTCTAGACAGATGCTTCCCCTTTTTGTATGCAATAACTGTTAACCTGGCTACAGGAGGAAAAAGAAGGAGAGACTGCTCATGGACTGCCAACAACATGGAATATTTTATGAATCTAAACCAGCCAGGGTACACAGCTGCTTGGGGATGGGGCAGCATTGGCTCTCCTTGAAACTATGCTGTGTTTCTCCACATCACCAACTGTAGGGAGATACGTTATTTTGGAAAAATGTTCTGGCCAGAAATGTCACTATCTCCTCCCCAGAGGCTGTTTTGGGCCTGAGAGAGGCCTTCTTTAAAACTTTCCAGAACAGATTTTTTTCAGACTTTGTTTTTATCCTTGCTAACCATTTTCTATGATTCTGGACAGGTGCTGCCCCTTTCTGTCTGCAATGACAACTGCTATCCTGGTTACATGAGGAAAAAGAGAGGGGGGAGACATTTTGCTGCTATGATTGTGTTCCATGTCCACAAGGGATGGTCTCTCACCAGAAAGGTGAGAATCACAATGTACATAGATAGCAAGAAATTCCCCAACTGTAATATTTTATTTAACTGGAGATTGTGTACATCTTAAAAGCATATGAAATACAATCAAATATATCTTCTTCTTTTCTTCCAGATATGGATATCTGTCTCAAATGTCCAGAAGACCAGTATCCTAACAAGGACCAAACTCAATGCATTCCCAGGATACTAAGCTATCTGTCTTACAAATAACCTTTAGGAATTCTATTAGCTATCTTGGCTATTTCATTCTCTTTGATCACAGCTTTTGTACTTCAAATATTTACAAAGCATAAGCAAACACCTATAGTCAAAGTTAACAACCTGAATTTCACCTACCTCCTTCTCATTTCTCTTCTTCTTTGCTTCCTTTCTTCTTTGCTGTTCATTGGACAGCAAAGAGATGCTGTCTAAGAGATGCTTTTTTGGCCTTGCCTTCTCTGTAGCCCTTTCCAGCATTTTGGCAAAAACCATCACAGTGGTTCTGGCATTCCTGGCTGTCAATCCAGCATCCAAAATGAGGAGATGGGTCAAGAAAGAACTAGCAAATTCTATTGTCCTTTCATGCTCCTTTATTCAAGGGGCCATTTGTACAGTTTGGCTAAGTATATCTCCTCCATTTCCAGATATGGACACGCACTCAGTGGATGGGGAAATCATATTGAAATGCAATGAAGGTTCAACTACATTGTTTTACTCTGTCTTGGGCTATCTGGGTTTCTTGGCCGTTGTCAGCTTCCTTGTGGCTTTCCTAGCCAGAAAATTGCCTGACAGTTTTAATGAAGTTAAATTCTTCACTTTCAGTATGCTGGTGTTTTGCAGTGTTTGGGGGTCCTTTGTTCCAGCTTACCTCAGCACTAAGAGGAAATACATGGTGGCTGTGGAGATCTTTTCTATCTTGTCCTCCAGTGCTGGATTATTGGGTTGCATCTTCTTCCCTAAATGCTACATCATTGTACTGAGGCCTGAGCTGAACATCAGGGAGCAGCTCATTGGAATAAAAACTGGAAAAATATAATATTGTATCTTTGTAAGGACTTGAGAATGTTCTAAAAATCTGAGCATGGTTGCTTGCATATGTCTGTTCTCTGTACATCTTGATTGACACATAATGGCTGAACCAGCATAGCCTTTTGAAACAAAATCCCCATGGGTTGGCAGTAAGCCTTCCACAAGCCCTAGCAGCTACACAGGACCTGACAAAATTCCCCACATCTCATGCGTACTTTATATGAGGTTGCATGGAATTTGAAATTAGAAGGGATCACAGCAATCACTGCTGCTTCTATGCATATCTTGCCTCTTACCTGAATACAGAAAACACTTTATTCACCAGGCTGGCAGTTCTTTTTGCTGACCAGTCATGGAATAACAAAACCAGAAACAGAGAATTTTGTTGAAAAGAGCCAGTTTATTTAACCTAGAACATTTTTAAACTGAATAGAACTGGAACGATACAAGAGTGGGGGAATAACCTAGTGTGGGATCAGCTGAGGCTAGGTGTCATTCCATGACCTCCTCCTCAGCCTTCTCCTTAGTGAATCAACTGAACCCCAAAGGCAACTGAATAAATGGTTTGTTCCCTATATTGTCACCTATTGGAAGGCAGACCCAAGGAATCCCACCCCCAGGTCACAGGACTTAAGTAAGGGCAAAGCCACCTAGACTAGCCACAAGTGTTAGTCTCCTGCTCACTCATCCCTGGTCTTGGGACCTAAAGAAGCACTTCCAAAGCCCTCCATTCATGAAAATGATAACAGAATGTTCACCACTGTGTTACCTTGACTTCTGGAGGTCCCTGGGGACACCCAGATTTTGCTCCAAAATCATAAAGGTTGGGGAAATTAGCAGAGCACTACTTAGCAAAGCGGAAGGGCAGGGCAATGTAGTGAGACCTTTAACCCTATGTTTATGGGGTCAGACTGCATGAGAGAGACAAGGCAAGTGTCCAATTAAAAGTATTTTATTTAGCAAAATTGGCAGAATTTACACACACACACACAAAGCAATCACTCACACAAGGATTACTGAGTTTGCAAGACTTAAGAGCAGGAAAAGCAGAGGGAAAGAAAGAGGCTATCCTGTACCTGGTCCTGAAGACTGTGGCTCAGAAAGAAACAAACAAAAACAAAAACAAACAGATTCAGTGGAGAACGAATACTGAGGGGAGCTCTCGACTAGCAGAATGCCAGATGCTAGTCAAAGGTGGGACTTCTACAAAGAGAATCCAGAAAGGGGACCCAATTATAGTGTAAAGCATGCTGGGGGGCAGACCCTTTCTGGAGAAGGACACATGTTCAAATCATGCAGATGGACCTTGATTTGCATTTCAAACCTCATCTGGGAGACATTTAGTCTCTCAAGGTGTCAAAGTTATGACTGGCCCATATGATTTGCGTATGTGTGCCTTTCTGAGGTTTTCCTCTTGGATACGTGACTGGGGGATAATTGATCAGACATTTGTCAGGGGGGTTTCAGGCTTTAGACCAGATGTCTACATCACCATCTGGTAAATCTCTGGCTCAATAAATATAGATAATAAATACTCCACTTCCCCGAGATTGGGTCTGTCAGCAGATAATAAATATTTCAGTGTCACTGTCAGCAGATAGTGAATATTTCCTTTCCACTAATAGCATGGGTTACAACTGCTTGTCATGGACAAAGGACAAGCATCTGTTTAGTCCCTTCTCCCTACCCTGCTGGCCAAAAGGGCCCTCACTCCTTGTTGCAAGTTGCCCAGGAACAACCTCTTACTCTCTTTGAAAAAATGCACACCATCCATCCTGTAAAGGTCAGGGTGCTGAAATACAATATTGGGATGGGGGAGGAATTGCCCATACACCCTGTTCAGGGCATTACAGATTTCCCTATTTCCCCTTCTGTGGCTTGTATCAATCCATCAGGGATCACCCTCACCCCCCCAGATTTGGAAAAGAAAAATCTGCCACAATTTATTTTTCCCAGCCATCTATTCTGTATGACCCAAAAGTCAGGCTGAGCCTAAAGGATAAGGACTTTGTCCTTCCACAAACCAAGATCGTTCCTTCCCAGATGAATGACCGAAATGTGAGGAGGAGCCCCTTTGCACTCTCCAAACAATAAGGCAACAAACCATGCCACTGAAGCCTTTTTTGCCCCAGCCACTCTGCTGTGGCCTGGTCATTCAGCCCAAGCTGACCACCAACATAGCCATTTATGCCTGAAATGCTGCTCAGTAAGCTGTACTGTGGCCACAGATTAGAATGCACCACCTCTCCAGATGAAAGCTAAAATTTGAAAAAACAACAACTTTAGGAAACGGAACCATACAATTCATGTTTGAGAGCTGGACATACCTTGTATAAGCATGGAATCTCCAATGTCCACACACAGACCCATGGCAAAAGGTATAGAAATTGCCCCAATTCAAAACTAATGGGCTTCAAACTTAAACCCTAAAGCCCAAGTGCTGTAAGAGGACGAGGCAGCAGCTGCTGTAAAGAGCTCCTCTGAAGGTTTATCCCTTTGTTATCTTTTTGTTGTTTTTTTTTTGCATAGTTTATTTTTTTGGGAAAGGGGGACAGAGGGAGTAGACACAGATAAGCAAACCAACCTCTCAACAAGCCACAAAACACAACTGACAACTTTTTTGGGGGAGCTTCTCCCCAGCCATATTCTCTCAACCATACTTCAAGGACTTTGTAATTGACTACAAACGCTGTTGCTCTAGTGCCTGAGCTACTTTAAGCTCCACCCCGTCTGCCGTCTGAATTGAGAGCATTTACAATTAGCTGAATTGATTAACCGGTTTGTTTTGAGGATTTAAACCTTATCTTTCCTGGAAATTTTACGAGGGAGGCCTGCTAAAAAAACTGAAAGACGCCAGTAACAATTTTCAAATGGGAAATAAAAAACGAGCTAGATCAAGTCCTGGGGCAGAAAAACATGACAAGGCCTCTAAACAGCTGAAAATTGATGAGCTGCTTATCTGTGAGGAAACTGTAGTAATTCAAACTTAATACAAACATAGCATTTGCAGTTCCTACTGCCAACTGTTTTTCAGCCTTAGACACGATAATGAGTCTGTATCGGAGCTCCGGGAAAATCCGGACAATAGTCTGGACTGTCCAGGAGGGGTGTCCCCAGTAGCTAATGGGGTAGATAAGCAGCCCCCAAACACTCGTCTACTAATGGAAAGAAACAATATACCAAGCAACAAGCCTACCCCCCAGACTTTATAAAAAACATGCTTTTAACAGCTCATACTGTCATTTCAATTTACAAACGACTAGAATTAATTGTTAAAAAAACCCCACTTGGTAAAGATCTTGATACCTTAATGAGAGATTTGCAGCTCATGGGGGGAACCATTCGGGCAATATAAGATAAAAAAAAGAGGAAAACTTGAGGTTAGTGAAAACATTACAATGAATCACAGGGGCTGCTAGAGCAGCGGTAGAGGCCCTGGGGAAGGGAAGCTGCAATAGGATTCTGAAAGCAAAGCAAATCACACTACAGATTGCTTTTAATAGAATAAACAATGGTAGAGGGGGGTATTAAAGCTACCAAACACTCCCTGAGTCAGCTGCTGCATATACATCCTCACTGCGTTGATTTGGTTGCTGTAGAATGGCTCCCCTGTATAGCAGCACACTGAGAATCATGGTCCATTTGAGCAGTCCATAATTTCTTCCATGCTGTTGAAAATGAGGTCCTTTTTGTCTAGCTTCCGAATAACACCAATCGTGTCTTTGAGATACAGTCATTACCCCCTTAATTACCATCAAGCATAACAGTGGAACGCCTAAGGAGGAAAGGGTTTTCTCCAGTCCCTCAGAAACATCCTTCAACATGGTTCCACAGCTTGGTACATTAAAACATCTGAGGCCAAAAAGCAACATATAGACCTAAGGGAATTAATCTCTAATGATGAACAAAAAGATATCGCTTGTAGACTGGAGGACCTCAAGACCATGTTATTTACTATTAAGGATCTAGCTGAACCATTGGTAGACACAGTATCCACAAACGAACCTACCCAAGTGGAGAATGATCATGCTGGGGACTCCATTGATGAATTATTAGCCATGAACGAGGATGTGTTGATAACCACTATGCCTCTTCAACTGTTGAAACCAAAGAGACAATAACAACCTTTCGTTTAAAGAGCTTCCCATACAGAAACCCCCGGCTCAGATAAAATCCCCACTACCCTTGGAATCTGAATCTCCACTATCCCTGGAGTCTATGAGGGCTAATAATAACTTGTCCACCAAGAGCTTCCAATACAAAAAACCCCTGTCCAAATTGAATCTTTGGATATTTGTGAAGATAAAAATTCTAAAAACAGTCTGACAACTACAGTTACTCTCTTGGAATGTCACAGGCTGGGCAAATAAATTTTATGATGCAGACTTTGCGACCTACCTACAAAAATTTAAAATTATTTGTCTACAGGAAACATGGGCTACTGAAACTAACCCACCAACACTCTATGGATTCCAAGCTTTTTGTTCCAGCCATTAAAACAAGTAGTAAAGGTCGTGGAGTGGTGGCCTTACCATACTTATTTCAGTGGACTTGCAAGCTGAATTTGAAACACTGGCTAGTTCCTGCCTGCATTATATACAGGTACTTCTTATTAAGAGTTAGGGCCCCCTCATTTGTATAAATGTTTATTTCCCACCCAGTCTATCAAAAAATGTAGGTTCCAACATATCTGCGATAGTCTGTCTGAAACCCTTACTGTTTTGAGGATAAGTATTCCCCCATAAGGCTTTTGCTCTGTGGAGATTTTAATGCTAGAATTGCGACTGGCCAAAACAGGTGGTGTCTTCTAGTTTTGGACAACATTTTCAAGCTACATCACCCATTAGGGTATCTCAAGATACTTGTATAAATAAGCCAGGCCTGAGACTTTTAGAAGTTCTGTCTCTGCACCATTTGCAATGCCTTAATGGATCCCAATGTGATACAACACTGGGTACTTACACCTATATTACTAATGGGGAGCCAGCACAATAGACTATTTTCAGTTTCCACTAATCTGCTTTCTAACATCCACAGTTTTGAAGTTGACTGCAGGGTCGAGAGCGATCATTTTCCTCTCCTATTGCAACTCCACCTTGAATCATCTCATCCCCCAGTTGTCTCAAAATATGAATATAAACGGGATGTACGTGGGGGAAAAGGAGAATACGATGGTCAACCAACCTTGGGGCCTCAGTCTCCCATTTATTTGCAACCCCCCTTTTTAAATTTTTCCAGGCCATTTTGCATTCAGACTCAGACAGCCTACTTGTCTACCATACTATCATCTTGAATCTCAGACCTAATTTGGTCAGTGATAAGCATTTCAATCCCAACAGAACTGTACAAAATAGATGGTTCAACTCTGAATGTAAAGCCCCCCAGAAAGCACTAATGGCGTGCTCACGCCAGACAGCTAGAAAAAAGGGGGCTGTCGCTCCCAGCACCCTACCCTTTATGAGAAGATTTATAAGGCACTTTTAAAGCAAAAAAAAAAATACTATATTAGAACACAATGGAAACAATTAGCCCAAGCCATAACGGAAAAGAATGAGAAGTTGTTCTGGGACGTCATTTCTTTCAGTATGGTAATTTGACCGGTAATTGTCGGACATATTGCATCATCTCAGTGGTTTAACCACTATAAAAGGCTTTTTGGAGCAAAATCCCAGGTTGCCAAAACACCCTGGTTACTAAATTCGACGAACTACCATGTTGGCCACCAGTATCAACAGCCGAGATAAAGGAACTGATTGCATCACTCGCCCTGAACAAGGCCCCAAAAAATGATGCCCCCCAAAAAATTCAAACACTTCTCAGAGTTCGCCCAAAACTGGCTAAGGAGTGGTTTAACCTGTGGGTCCCCAGATGTTTGTGGACTTCAGCTCCCAGAAACCCCACCCATGGTCAATGCTCAGGGCTTCTGGGAGCTGAAGTCCACGAACATCTGGGGACCCACAGGTTGAGAACCACTGGGCTAAAGGGATTTCCAAATTAACAGTACAGGCAGGATGCCAGCAGGTTGGAAACAGAGAAATTGCCCCCTTTATAAAAAGGGTGACAAGCAAGACCCTAGCAACTATCGACCAATTAGTCTTTTGGACATTGACTCCAAGTTACACAGCAAACATTTTAAATAAAATTAGAGGAGTGGGAATCATAATACATCATTTATCCCGAGCAGGCTGGCTTTAGAAGAGGACAGAGTACCATCGACCACTTCCTACTCTCTATTTCTTAGCCCAACAAGGAATTCTGGGCCCAACCAAACACCTATTTGTTGCCTTTGTTGACTTAGCAGCAGCTTTTGATTCAATTGATAGAAACTTGCTGTGGCATAAACTGACTACCACCAATATAGACAATCGCCTACTGCTGCTTATTAAAGGGAAATTTATTCTAATACATCAGCCAAAAAGAGTGGGCATCTCTGGCTCGCTAACTGATCCGATTCCCACCAATAGGGGAGTCAAACAGGGCTGTTTATTTGGCACCAGCACTTTTCAACTTATACCTGAATGATATAATCCCAGCATTATCTGGATAGAATTTTTCCCGCCCTCTTCGGGTAAAGAGGGTTTTATCCTTTATATGCTGTGATATGGTTTTAATTTCTTTGACCCGTATAGGTTTGAAAAGGTTGCTGGCTAAGCTTAATGTATATTGTTCCAATGAAATGTTGAATATCAATTTACTAAAACAAAGGTGATTATTTTGGGAAAAGGCACTCTTCCTTTAAATGGTCTATTAATGGTCATCAAATTGAGCAATGCCGGGAATTTAAGTACCTAGGAATTCACTTCACAGAAAAACTTTCCTAAGCCCCACATTGAAGCTATTAGAGCGTCTGCTCTGAGATCCACTGGAGCAATCCTTGACAAATACCACAGGGGGTCATAGATTGTCCCAGCCCTCAAAATTTTCCAGAGTAAAGTTATCCCAGATTCTATACAGGTAGTTTGGGGATGGGAATCCTTGTTAGCCAAACTGGAAACCATCCAAAATGCTTTTCTTAAAAAATTATTAAAACTCCCCCCCCAGTGAGGCATGGTCCAGCTGAGGGTTTGGGCTGCCCCCCATCAAATCGCGTGTTCATTTTATTTTTTTAATTACTGGGAACTATAAAAGATTCCTGTGTCAGAGTCTTCCCCAAGTTTGTCTTGAACAGTTAACATATTTTAAAACCTGGAGTGCAGGTTACGATAGACTATTGAAACTGTACCCCACCCTCGGTGAAATTTTCCTACCCTAAAAAAGAAACTTCGCAATTATTTTTTTATTAGGTGTCCATTTGGACAGACAGGACATCAACCACTCTAAATTTTCAAAATGGTACAAACTATTTAAATTTGATCACCAAAGGGCTGTGTACCTGACGAAACTAAAATATCTAAACCTTCGCCAGGCTTTTACAGCCCTCCATTTAAAATTGCCCACAGCCATGATTGATCGCAGATATTTGCACGTTCCATTGGCCCTTCGTACATGTATTTGCAGGGCCTCAGAAATAGAGGACCTGCCGCACTATCTGTTTTCTTGTTCTTTGAATGAACCAAGAACAAAGTTCTTGGGGGCTGTTTTGTCTTCTTTACATGCAAATACCACATCCAAAAAGATTTTTTACCTGCTGTCCACCCAAACTCTGGGTAACCCCTAAAGGGTTTCTTTATGCCCTTCCAGCTATGAAAATCAGGGCCAGTCTCATCAAGGATATGGCAGTTGACTGTGCTGGGGATGATTTTTATTATTTTTATTGATTTTAATAATCTTAGCATTAATGTTCACCCTCATATATTTTATGATTATATAGTTTTTATATTTTATAACTCTATATGTCCATATTTTATTGTACTAGTCACTTACTGTATTTTATATGCTTTTAATGTATGATCTACTGAAATATTTTAATGTTGTATTTGTACTTTTATCACAGATTCTGGTGACATGTATGCAAATGGCCTATGGCTAAAGCATTATAATAATAAAAGAAAGAAATACTGTAAGACCTTAGAGGTAATAGGTCATAACTGGTATTTAGTAAGGGCCAAAACTGTGACAAAATAAAATCCAGCCTACATCTCCAAAGTCTCTAATTCTGTAAAGCACAAACCAGGCATAAGGTGTCCCCTGTTACCTTCTCCCCCGTCTTCCTCTGATCCTTCTTAGGCCCTTTCCTACCTTTCCTTTTACCAGTGCTGGGCTGCTCAGCTCGCACACGAAGGTTTGGGGAAAAACACCCCCTTTTTTGCTGTTTGGCCTCTGTAGCTCCTTCCTCTCAGCTACTGCCCCGCCTCTTCCTTTTGCAGTGCAGCCCGGGACATTTCCCAGCCTGCACTGCCCAGGAGCCACTGGCCGGCTCCCAACGCACCGCATGCCAGGTGAATGCATTTGGGGGACCGGACCGACGTGTGAGCACGGAGCATTTTTGGTTTAAAGCTGAAAATGAAAAAATCCGTGTGCGCTCTGCATCCGGCCCTTAGCACCACATAAATGTGAGTCATCATGCAGACCGCTCCTCACATTTACGCGATGTCCAGGGGCCCTTTCGCTTAAGAAATGCCATGTGAAAAGGGCCTTAGAGGTATGGATCACACTACAGCTTCTTGCCCAGAAAATGTTAGATCTCACAGCTTCAGGTCCTACCCCCATTCCCCCCACTACAACCAGCTCACTAATCCCAAGATGAAAAAAAAAAAAAAAAAGGGGAAGACACTGAACAGTCCCAGAAACCCTCCTATACCTAATAATGGAGCTAAAGAATCAGTTGAGGGGGGGAAAAATGTCATAGCCAAGCCTAAACAAATGCAACAACAACAGCTCCTAACTTCCCAAATCTCCCCAAGCACTAACCTCCAGATCTCCCCAGACACCACTCTCTGTAGAACCATTTGGCTCTCGGTAACCCCTGCGAACACAATCATCTCCCTGTTAGCTTTCTGCAAAGACTGTCATGCTACTCTGCTCCATCATGAAGCATCATCCAAAGGAAATGAGGAGGGGTGAACAGACTGAATAAGCCTCCTAGTTCTGTCTTTAAATACCTGGCCTCATGATACATTGCAGCTGATGTCATTAACACTGGCAAAAACAGGTCTTCCCCAGCAGTGCCTCTCGCCACACAGGTTTGGGTCTGTAATTAGCTACGGATTTGGGGCCCATTAATCCAGATTCTCCTCATGATGGTTTCCACAGTCAGTGTACCACAAACAGTCCCAGCAAACCTCTCACCCTTGTCTGTTCCACTTCTTTTTTAACATCACAAGGGACCAGTTCCTGGTCTGAGGCTCTGGCCGTAGATTCTCAGCAAATTCTCTGCTCCCAATTATTTCCATGCCAGTAGGACAGCATAGATGCCCTTTTCTTTGCTGTCCTTCTGCTGACAGGGAAATGACTTTTTTACTTAGACTGTTAATGATTAACTGCTTGTGCAGAAAGGTCTTATAATGGCGTATTCATTCCTTTTTGTTTTGTTTTTAATTCTCGCTCTTATGATTTAAAAATTTTTGTACTTTTAAGGCAATGAAAGCGGAAATTTTATTTAAAAATGTAAGGTTACTTTGCTGAATTGTTAAGCTGATTGATATTATTAGTGTTATTACTTTGCTGGGACAGTTAATAAAAGTTTCACTGAAATAATCCATATGGAAATTCTAAAGATGGGTTCATGAGAAGGATTATGGGAAGGACAGGTAGAACAGGAAGAAGCCAAGAACTAAGCTGGGAAGCTAGTGAGCTGTAACTGCCAAACAGCCACCTGGAAAAGTTAATGAGCCAAGGAAGTGGACAAGGCTAACTAAGGGATAGATAGTATTATAATGAGAAACATCAAAGGATCTTGCTTTGAGATCTTGCTTCTTTAAAATTTCAAGGATAGATTTTCATCAGACTTTGTTTTTATCCTTGCTATGACTCTGGACAGGTGCTGCCCCTTTCTGTCTGCAATGACAACTGTTACCCTGGCTATAGAAGGAAAAAGAAAGAACGGGAGATATTTTGCTGCTATGATTGTGCTTCATGTCCACAAGGGATGATCTCTCACCAGAAAGGTGAGAATCATAGCATACATCAATAGCAAGAAATTCCCCAAATGTAATATTTTATTTACTCACTTAAGTGGAGATAGCGTACACCTTAAAATTATATGAAATATCAGATCTTCTGAAAAAGCCCAATAACCAAATATAACTTCTTCTTTTTTCCTTACAAACATGGATACCTGCCTCAAATGTCCAGAAGATCAGTATCCTAACAAGGACCAAACTCAATGCACTCCCAGCTTCCTAAGCTATCTGTCTTATAAAGAACCTTTAGGAATAATATAAGCTATCTTCGCTATGTCATGCTCTTTGATGACAACTCTAGTACTTCATATATTTACAAAGCATAAGCAGATATCTGTAGCCAAAGCCAACAACCAAAAGTTTTGCCTACATCTTCCTCATATCACTTTTCCTCTGTTTCTTTTCTTCTTTGCTGTTCATTGGACAGCCATAGAAGCTGATTTGCCTTCTCCAGCAGATGTTTTTTGCCATTGCTTTCTCTGTAGCCCTTTCCAGTATTTTTGCAAAAACCTTCACAGTGGTTCTGGCATTCATGGCTATTATTCCAGGATCCAGGATGAAGAAATGGGTCAAGAAAGAACTGGCAAATTCTATTGCCTTTTCATGCTCCTTTATTCAAGGGGCCATTTGCGCTGTTTGACTAAGTATATCGCCTCCATTTCCAGATATGTACATGCGCTCTGTAAATGGGATAATCATACTGAAATGCAACAAGAGCTCAGTTTCCATGTTTTACTGTGTCTTGGGCTATTTAGGTTTCTTGGCTATTGTTAGCTTCCTTATGGCTTCCTTAGCCAGAAAGTTTTAATGAAGCTAAATTCATCACTTTCAGTATGGTGGTGTTTTGCAGTGTTTGGGGGTCCTTTGTTCCAGCTTACTTCAGTACCAAAGGGAAATACATGGTGGCTGTGGAGATCTTTTTTGTCTTGTTCTCCAGTGCTGGGTTACTGGGTTGCATCTTCTTCCCTAAATGCTACAGCATTGTACTGAGGCCTGAGTTGAACATCAGGGAGTCACTCATGAAAGGAAAAAAAATGAAAAAAATACAAATTTTTCTCTTCATTTGGCAACAGATATCATTAGAGATACCAACAATAAGGGCTGAGGACAATCCTAATTTTGAATAGAACTGAAGATTTGCACAATGTAAAAAGAAACCATAGAACTGAAGTGGTACAGCTCACCTTCATTGGGCCTCCATCTATAATCAGCTTTTTTGTATACTACCTACTACCACATACCTCATCATATATCCTTAGAAGACTTTCAGCTAGCATGCAGCATCTTCTTCCATACAGTCAGGCCTCCACATTTATGGGTTTGACATCATGGATTTGATTATTTGCAAGTTTCTTCAACATCTGTCTCCCCCCTCCAACCTCAGTCACTTCTTTTTCTTTTTCTTTTTCTTTTTCTTTTCTTTTCTTTTCACTTCCTTCTTGGCAGCTCCAAATGGTTGTTCAGTCCTTAAAAACCTACCTCTGGTCCTCCTCTTCCTCCACTGGCCGCTGCCTGGCTAGCTAAGGATAGCTCACAGCCTAATTTCTCATTACCACAAACCCTTTCCCAATGCCCTCACACACACATGCATACAAAGAAGGAGATGGTCAAGAGAGAAGTAGTACAGGGCTACTATGCCAATCCCCATTCCTCCTCCTCCTTCCCCTGAACTGCTTTGGACCCTGAGTGCCTGTTCTACACCATGCCTCAGCCACCTTCCCAAAGAAATACACACTTTGATATTTGCAATTTTTCCAGTTTTACGAAGGTCCTGTGTCCCTAACCCTAGTGAATATGGAGGCCAACTATAATATGATATGCCCATTGCACTTGTCTTACTTTCCATATGGCTCTTAATAAACTAAATATGTTGACAGCATAAAGCCACTTGTGTCTTCATGCAATCATGAAATTTGTGGTTCAGTCTCTAGAACAGTGTTCTCAACCTGTGGGTCCCCAGATGTTCGTGGACTTCAGCTCCCAGAAGCCCTGAGCATTGACCATAGTGGCTGGGACTTCTGGGAGCTGAAGTCCACGAACATCTGGGGACCCACAGGTTGAGAACCACTGCTCTAGAATCTCTGACAGAAACATTAGTACACCAAGGACAAAACGAAGCATTGCCTTCTCCAACAAGTGTTCTGTCTCCGCCACTGAAATCTTCATTCAGTCCCAAAACAGCTAGCATTGCAGTTACTTAAACATTCAGTAGAGCATTTAGAAATATAGACTGGAATCCATTTGGGGACTTGTATCTCAGTAAGTGGTCTTATGCCTGTAGGAAATAGAACTAAGTAGTTCTGCAGCATCCATATTCAGCAAGGAACTCCTGTTACATTACTAAGTAGGGGATCCAGCAAAGTGACCACGGGACAATGCACAATGAGACTGATCCACAATGAGACACAATGCACAATGGTACTGATGAGCATCAGGACTGATGCAAAATGCATTGGGACCATTACACACACTTTTGCAATTCGCTAACAAAGTTTCTTAGCACCTCTGCTTCATAGCTAAGTGCTCATAAAGTGATATAACATAGGCCATGATAGAGAATTCTGGCCACAGCTTAGTCATCTAAAGAAATGGGGCAGGCAAAGAGCTCTAAGTATAAACAGTATTTAAATGTCTCACTCTCTGCAATGCTAGAAATTTGAGGACTGAAGGAAAAATTCATTGTGAAAAGCATAACTATTATTAAGGAGGGCAATATCTTCATTCCCCACTATAGCTACATCCCTAAAGTCTAGCATCATGTCCCTTTTACAGATAGGTCATGTAGGTCTCTGCTCCTTCTGCTGAAACTATCTATTTGTAGCAATTGCTCCTGCACATCTTTCTGTATTGACATCCCACTTGAGCTTTTTCACAGGAGGCTAGGCAAGAGCCAACAGAAGAA